>SMSR01015665.1:68362-88924 GCA_019453355.1 Ceratina japonica | reverse complement strand
ATAAAGGAATCCATAGGCGGAGAATTACGCCTGGGTGCAACTCTCGCCAGGATAATTTTCTCGCTGTTTGACGTATCGTAAACAGTGTCGCAACGACGAACAGATACACCCTGATTTACTCCTCGCGCTGCTTCTGTTATTATGTATAAAAGATAACTGTCTCCGGCCACGTGCGTATTTCACGTAGAAAATCCATGAAGCCCCTTCCTGAACCGTTCGCCGACGACGTAAAAACTCGCGTACGGGAGGCGTACTAAAAATAAGATCAGTTATAAACGCGATGAACACGGCTCGTCCTTCGAAAGAATCATTCAATATTTAACGCGCATCCTCGACTTTCGTACACCTGCGCCGCGCCGCGTCGCCGGTGGCATTATCTTAACAGCGACGTTATGATCTTATTAAAAAGCGCGAGAATCGCCGTACGAGGATTCACGAATATATTTAACCGAACGGCTATTGACTCGCAACTTTCACGAAACGACGTTCGCGCCTTCGGGCACGGAAAAAAACGAAAGAAGAAACTGAAATATGAAAACTGGTTACTAAAGCTCCGTCAAAGTTGTTTTTAATTCTTCAAAGCACCGCTCGCAGCCCGTCGATGCTCCGGAAAAGAGCGTGATACCGCGGCGCACACGGAGGAGCCGCGCGTCCTGGTTGGCGGACCGGGCGGCACTCTGTCAGCCACTTCCAGATATGATCGTCGTAAAATAAATTACCGGCGTGCAAGGGCCGCGTGGGAGTAAATTACGAGAATAAATAAGGCGTAAACGACCACGGAGGGAACTTTGAACCTCTTTAAGCCTAGGAACCCGAGTGTGGGCGCCGGAGACTTTTTAGATTCGACCAGGACGTGTCACGGAGACAGGGCCGTAGCGAACTTTGCGTCGCCGACAGGTGAACAAGTCAGTTCTCTCGTCATGGCATATCGCTATGATTGAACTTTATCATCAGAGTTCGAATAAATCTATAAATTTCTTTATGTATTAAACACCATGTTCCTTCGGAATCTAATAGGAAACTGCCAGTTCGATAGGGGAAGGATAGATTTAAACAAATAACCATTAAAATATTATAAACCAATCTTTATTACATTTGAAAATAATTGTTGTTAACAAAAATAATTGTATGGCTTTTACAAACGAGAACACAGCGTAAAATTGTTAAGCTTATGTTAAAGGATAAGAGAAACGGGATTCCTCCTTTCGGTGGGAGAATAAATTTATAGAAGGGGCAGAGTCTCTAAGCCGGTAATCGACGTCCCACGTCTAATCTACACCCCATATAAACGATCGAGGGCCGCTCCAAAAAATTTCCTTTCAATTCCGCCGCTCGCCGTGGAAAAAAAGAAGGACCGGCCGGTGATATCGTCGGTCCACTCTCTGCCGGTTTATCGAAACGTTCCGAACAGGTTTCTGACGGTTCCATATTTTCGTTTGATACAACAAATCTGGCCAACGGCAACGACGTCCCGGCTCGTAGCAACGGGAGCAAAAGGAGCGCGTCGATTCCCGGTAACCGAACGAAATCGATTTCGATCGTCGTCGGAGACGTCGCCGGTAGAAAGGGATCCGAGCCGAACGAAAAATATCTATCGACGCATTGGTTTTGGACGGTCGTCGAGGGGTCGAGACAGGGGCCGGCCCTGTCCCGTCGATAAAACCTCGCTGATCCGTGGCCGATACTCGGGCCGGCCGTAATCTGAGGATCCGCGGCAAAGGAATCGGAATCGTGGCTCGTGAGAGAGCGGCGGCCGGGGGAAGAGAGAACGAGAAAAGGAGGGCGGCGATAATAAGAGGACGAAGCGAGAAAGAAGGGAGTATAGGTAAGTAGGGGAAAGATCTGGAGGAGAGTCGTCCTCCAAGGTGTCGGCAAACAGGGCCGTTCGACGAGTGGTTCGACGCCGGTGGTCCGCCACGGTAATGCCTTAGTTTCCATGCAAACTGGCCGTACGCCTCCATACCTTACGCATAACCGGATATTAACATGGGAAGTGGCCGATGAGACTCTCTTCCCCGGGTCCGTCGTTGTCCTCTCGCCGGCCGCCGCTCGCTGCCTCTCCCTTCCTCCTCGGTGGCTCTCCTCTTCCCTTCCATCGCCCGTCGGCCAGCGCGGTAGGACGAAGAAAAGGTGGGAAAAATATATGGGAGATCGCGATCTCGATCGGGCCTGTGTCCTCGCCGCGGAACTATATTCCTGCGGATCTAACGGCGCGACGGTGATCCATTTCACCGATAAACAACGATTCGTACGATAGCCTTATCGCGTTTAATCGGCGATCGATACGACCGATGCGGTGCCGCGGCCGAGGGATCACCGCCGCGCGTCGCTTTTCATTTGTCCCGCGATTATACTTTGCGTACACGGACGGACGCTGCCGCTTTTCTCATCGCCGAAGAAGTTCATGCCGTTCTCACGTGCCATAAATTCGAGTTCCACGGTACGCGCTTCCTCGGCGATAATCCAACGAGATGAGCAAAACTGGATTGCCACGTTGGTAGCAGCAACGAGATTGAGAAAAAAACGAGTAGTACGGGTAACGAGCGCGTGACTCGCAGCATCGGATCGTTGTTGCTCCTCGATTTCTTTCGCAAATTGCAGGCATATTGGATCGATCGGGATCGTCAATTGAACTCGATTTGTTGCCTGGCCGTCGATCTCGATCCAGATCGCGCCCGGTGGTGATTCCGTTTTATTGCATGCATTCGCGCGCTTGTAAGTACGTGCAGAAAACGGTTACGAGTCCGCCGGATCAGAGACAAACGACGAGCACGTAACGGCGAGGAGTCGTGCTTTTCGAGAAACGCGGTAGTTACCGTTGATTACACCTGCGAACGATTCCCAACGAGATCGGAGGGCGAATCTCTGTCGAACAGAGCGAGTATTTTGGTAAAATGTCGGTGTCATTTGTAGCCAATAAAATGTCGATGTGCAGCGATATATCTCCTCGTCGTTCTAAATGGTTAATCTGTATTTTATAATATGAAACACCGGGGCCCGGAGAAAGGTTATAATTGTTACATCAGTTTCTCGCAGTATTTTGCCAGCGACGATCGCGTGCATCGCGATAGAGCAGAACGCGGCGTAATAAAAACTTCAAGCAGTGGGTAATTAAGCGGGCGCGCAAACCCCTCGGTCACGCTAGTTCTAACGCGATACTGCACTCCGATAACTCATCGACGAGTTCGCGATAAAACAAAATAAAATATTAGCATGCAACTAGAACTACGCCGCGTGTAGAACTTTATTTGTCTGAGTCGATAGGAGAGCAAATTTTACGTACAAGGCGTCTACATATCGGCGGTACAACCGTGGAGGGGGTGAACATTAGAAATGATCAGACGTCTGACTGGATTTGCAATTTGTGTAGAAATTTGATTAATTACGTTTCTAATTATGCCAACATTGAGTTCGGGTAGTAAACGAAGCACTGTTGTATTTATAAATATATTCGTGTTGATTTCTAATAAGAGGCCTAATGAAAATGTTGCCGGGGAAGCTTGTTTTCTAACGATCCACAGAAACCGGTAGCCATACACGGAATTACCGACGGGACGACGTTTCACACGAAGTCCTACGCGTCGACCCACGTGAAACGAAGGACATATTCTCATGGCAAATCTCGCGTGTTCTCCTTCCTGAATCCTGGAGATCTGTGAGTGAGTAACACCTGGAGAGAACCGCTCCACATGATTTTTGCGTCTCACATTTACCTTTACGAGGGGTAATATCGTTCTCTTTGCAAGTTCTCTTAATGATAAAACCATAAATGAATATTTCAACCGCGGTTATCGGTGGGAAACTAGAACGAGAATTATAAAATCCCAATTTGTATCGCGAACCAGCTCTCCTGTCAAAGAGAAGGATAGAAAATGACCGTGCAGATATTATTCGCGTGTTATAATTTGCTCGAGAAAGTTCGAGCATCTAGTTCGAAAGCGTTCGCGATTCCCACGTTACCAATTCCGCGTCACACGATTATCGTAATGGTAGCTCGATCGCCGCGCGCGAAACCGATCTGTTCGAAGGAGACCGGGTTCTGAACTCCGAAACAGGAAAAGCAATTGGTTCGTCCCGGTAATCTCTGATCCGCGGCCGTGTCTATGACCGTGAGACGATTTTTCAAGAGCAAATAGTGGTCTAATATCGATACTTACGTTTTCTATTAGCGACTCCTATATACTCAGCGTCGATTTCCAATTTCACTCGTCAGACGCGGCGGATAAATCGCGTCTGTTCAAAGCGCGGTGCCGATTCTCACCGCGTACGCCGGGCTTCCGTCTGGTTAGCGCCAAGTTCAACAGGTTCCCACTTTTACCTATCGGTCGCGCGGTGTGCGACAGTTATTAGTCAAGATTAGCCGCGCGCGGCGTATACGTGGGAGCATCGGTCCTAACGGCGTGCCTGTATTTTGACAGGGCTCATCTCGAAATTAATCGGCACTCGTTCCGTGCCTCCCGGGATTACGATTTGTCTGTATTATCCTCCGCGTAAGCAACGGGCGTTGCGAGGAGCCTCGCATATCTCTGCCCTTCTGTAAATCCCCCCGCGCGGATTCGGTACCCCGTGCGTTCGACGCCTCAACCGAGAACGTCCACTTCCTCCTCCACCTCATCCTCCTCGGTCCCGTGTGCCTTTCTATCTGCGACTGGGCTGTTTTACTCTTCCAAGAATTAAGATTTCTGCCAGGCGGCGGCAGCGGCGTGAAATCCTCCCAACGGTTTCACCGTTAGAACGAACCACGGGCATTGTGTGTACACGCTCGTACTGGACGCGAGAAACCCGCGGGTACACGCATCGAAACGACCGCATATATATATATATATATATATATGTATGTATGTACGTACGGTGCCGGAGTTGTATGATTAGGCGCGTTCGTGCTCCGGCGAAACGACGCCGGAGCTGAACGTTCCATTATTCCCCGTGCCAAAGGACGCTCCTCGTGGAAATTGACGAACGTGAGGCGAAGCTAGGGTTTCAGCGGAGTCGCGCGAGTACTCGCCCGGATGGTCCGTCTTGTTCACGTTACTTTATTACTTTCAATACATTCAGCCTTTCACAATTTTAGTGAACACGTTCTCGAGATTATTCAGAACGTCGCATTCCGTGAATTCTTTATTAAGAACGATACGGTTAATGTGTGTGTGTGTGTGCCGTAACGCGAAGACGGACAAATCTCTCGACTATAATTTTAGTCTGCGCGATTCAAGAACGATGCGGTCAGACCAGAGTTCAAAGATAAGACAAAGTTCGCAGGTACGAGTCGAGGAATGAAATCGGATCGTGGAATTTTTGCGTAAAAAATAGAAGATAGGGATTCTATGTCTGTCTTAGTGACAAAACTTCGTAAAAATGTTCGCTCGGACGGTCGAATTTGATTTCGTGATCATTGGTATCAGATCATTCTTCGCTATTGGGTTCTCGAGAGTGACTTGATAATCAGTTGTCCAGAGATCTTGGTTCTACGTGTCGACGCTAATTGCATTCGAAACGCCAGTTCCAACCTATCAACGGGATTTCATTGAAATCACTCGTCCGACGGCGAGGCTCGTGAAAGGTTTCGGTTTTGCCGTTGACACGACCTGTCGGTGCGAGATTCGGTTTGATTGGAAACAAACGTTCGCCTGGTATCCTAGCCGTCGTTATTTTTGTCAACGGGAGGATCGAGACAATATAATTTTGTTCTATTGAATCGGTGGGGTATACGAGTTTATTGAGTAGATTGTCAGATTATCATTTCATGCCTGTAACGCTTTTAATTTAGTTGAATTCCACATCTCGGGAATACTTACACAAGATGATCGCTTGTTTCAATTGAACATTTTTCCTCCATAGCTTTACAGAAGTGAATCTTACCTCAGAATTAAAATACGTTTTACACTTTATACGTAGAATTTTGAATAATTTTTATTCGGAAGGCGCTTGGGCATAAAATTAAAAGAGCTCGATTTACGTAGCGTTTAACAAATTCTGGATGGATTAAATTTTCTCCGCGGCGGCGAGAAATTTCTGCAGGAAGCCGTTTAGTCGAACGGCCGTTTGACAAAATTCGATAACGACGCGACGCGAGCTGACAGCCTCAGGCAGCAGGTAGCCACGCGAAGTTAAATAACGCATAGGCGTGCGAGCATCGGCGGTTGCGCAAAGAGGGACGTGAATGCGTCGCCGTATAACGGGGTACGTGATTAGCGGCTGGTTTTCATCCGCGGGAAGAGCGGACCACCCCCGTGGCTGCCTCGTATACGTATACGCGTCGTCGATAACGCGACACGCTCGGCGGTACACCCGGTATACAGTATCGTCACGTTCGCGCAAGGATTCATAACGTGAGGTAGATTATGGCCATGCCGCGGCGGCGTAGCACCCGCGTCGTATCTCATTCTCGTATCGTTGCTGTCGGCTACGGTAGCCGGCGAGCAACTCGGAAGGTCCTCGCGAAATTAGTGGCCGCCGCTGCTCGCTTCGCCCCGTCGCCGACTGTCGATGACTCGTCGACTTTTTTTTTATGACGTAGCTATATTTATGTAGCGTCGTTAGAAAAAATGTTTAATCGAAGATCTTAGCGGGGAAGGGATTTAAAAATAGAAAGGAACATGAAAGACTAATTGTACGATGAATCTCGAAGATCTTACGATTAACAAATTTTTAATTTCGTTGATTTGCATTGAAAACGTTTTGTTCGCGCTCGTAGCGAATCGATCGGCTCCCGCGAGGCGTAAGAGAAGGTCGGCCGAGAAGTTCTCATAATGAATTCAGGCCGATTTTAGAAAATTGAAAAAGTGCGAGAGCTAGGTTGATTAATGAAAACGTAATTGATGAATTTCCACGGGAAAGGGAAAAGTCGAGTTGGCCGATGAAGAATTACGGCAATAATTACGGGATTAATACCAGAAGCATGGAGAACCTCAATCCCGAGAAGGTTCAATCGATATTCCCATTTAATTTATCAAACCTCGTAATCTGTCTTCGACTTAACCCATTGCTTACAACCTTCTCACACTACATAAAATCGGCGAACGCATTAATTATCCGTCGAACAGAAACAAATCGTGGTACGCTCAATCAAGGGTCTGGCCGTACGTCCCGGATAATTCCGTGATCCCGAACTTTTCCAGTATCGTACGCGCGCACACAACGAAGACGAACCGGCACACGTCTACGAACCCGTGCACGTGCACATGCTCCAGATGTATTATAACGTCGAGACTTTCCGATGAATAATGATAGCGCTCGAGGATCGATCCTTCATCGAGCGTAACAGGAAAATATTAAAACGTCCAAGTGAAAATGACAGATTCAGATCTGACAGCGCTAATTGCGTTGCCGGGGTCTCGAGCCTCGGGAGTTCCGCTTCGGGACGCGAGCGCGCAGGGGGTAAAAGGAGAGACGGAGGCCGAAGGGGGCTCTCTCCGGAGTCAACAGGAAACGAGCGAGCAGAGCCGCGATTTGCACGCACGACACGCCTATCGCAAATACGGATTAATGAACTGCATACGCCTCGGCGGAGCATTGCGAGTGATCTAAGCCCGATAAAGCCGAGACTATATCTCCTGGGTAACGGCAATCCATAATGCACCGGGTGAGTAACCGGCGTGCCCGGGCCTTAATTTATATCGTTCGCTTAGAGTATCCGACGTGCTTTCATCCGCGATACTTCAGATCCGGCGATCCGTACCGTAAATTATACTCGCCCTTTGTTCGCCGGCAACGGTCCGCGCGCGCGAGGAAAAGTCGACCGTTCGATCGGCAATGACGAGAGGCTCGATTTTTCCTTAGCCGTGGCGCTTGTAACGTTGCTAGAAAAATGACACGGCGATCGGAATGCAAAGACGTCGATTAAAACCCAGACTGATTTATTCGTCTGGCGTTAAACACAGATCGGACGTGATAAGTCTATTGCATGCTTTTTTAATCGATGCAGAGTTAAACATTTATTGGTATCGCTTCGCATACGCATGCGTCGATATAAGGCTCGAATTAGGTGGATCCAAAGACACGAATATTAGAGTAGCTCGATCCGATACGCGGGAGTGTAGGTTACCACCCTTGTACCTCATTTGTTTCCTAGCCTTTTACGCCCCCGTCTGTGTCCGCTCGGCCACGTACCGGGTGGAAATTTCAAGTTCACGTCCTTTCTCATCCGTGCCTCTCCTTTCGAATATAGTCCATCCCACGAGCCGCTTAATTAATCTCGCAATATTTCACGTCGTCTCGAAATCATTTTTCAATCCTTCACGCTTGAGAAATGCTACAACATTTTCACTCGACCGTTCCAATCAATAATTCATCCAATATTTGTGACTTTTCCTGCCAAGAAAAAATGTTAGATTTTCCCGTTTGCGTAGATTAATTCAGAAAACTTGTGGACGCTCGGTCGATGAATCAATGAAAACGTCTCTCCGAGAAAGTCTGCCAGATTGATCGCAGCGTGGGCGTAGGGAGAAGGTGATTTACGGGAAATTACGTCGAGGAAATTTTTCTCGCACCGGATTGAACGTTCGGGACACCGGGTAGCGTTCGGGGCGAGTAGGGTTACAGGCGCGTACCCGTGGCCCGAGACCACCCACAGGTTGAATCGATCAGCAACTGATACCCGGTGAAGAGCGAGCGAGAGGCCCAGGGAACAGATAAAGAAGACGAGTTACAGGTGTACCGGGGCTGCTTATGCGCCTCAATTCACGATAACAGCCGTTCCTCGCGCCCCTGCTCGCCGCCTTTCCACGTCTAGTCCGATGCGCGGGGGCTTTTTAAAGTCGATTTTATCTGAGCTACGGTCCGGACCGCGAGACCCAAAAAGGGAGTCTTCCGTGAAAAATACGTCAACGGTTCCCGATACGCGAATTTAATTTCTGATACGCGCATTTGGAGAAGACACCGTGTGCGCTGCTGCCGATAAGATAATAAATTAATTGTGGAAATAATGTTTGAGTAAATGAAACACAAATTATTCTATATCGTTTTTATTGGACTTTAAAATGTACATGAATTTTCTTTACAAATCTAGGNGTGTGTGCTGCTCTGCCGATAAGATAATAAATTAATTGTGGAAATAATGTTTGAGTAAATGAAACACAAGTTATTCTATATCGTTTTTATTGGACTTTAAAATGTACATGAATTTTCTTTACAAACCTAGAAATATCCGGTCAATGGAATGACTATAATGACACCTCGATTTGAGATGTCACATCATTAATTGCTGGCTTGTTTAAAATCAATTTCTTTCTCGAATTGAAAAACGAAGCGAAGTGGTGGGGCAATAAAAATACCGAAGCGCTTGCCAAAAACGCAGTCGATGTCCGGGCGGCTGTGAAATCGGCACGATATCGTAAATTCCGTCAATTATCCTTAATTAATAACTATCAGGTTTAATCGAACCCGTTGGAAGAGGATGTCGGCGGGTGCGCGCGCGGTCGGCCGCGCTCGCGCTCGCGCGCCCCGACACGAATTTAATACCGAGTGTGGGAAATTTAGGTGAGTAGCCCGAGTCCCCGAGGCCGAGCACCGTAAAACAGCCGGTTTATTGGTGAAGCGGCGAAACGCGCTATTCGACTGGCACTTTCATTACCGTCTTTCTAATTGCCCGCCATTTAGGTAAACGTGTATAAGCACCGTAATCCGGGACTCGTCGTCGTCCGTTCGCTCGGATTCGTGTCCCACGAATGGATTCCGGGCCCTCGATACATCCGCGAGCAATTGAAACGAAATAAGACTCCCAACCGATTCCCGTTCCTCGAGAGGCACATCCTCGTTTTTTAGCCCTCCGCGACTCGTGAAATTAATTGAAAATCGTCCGGCTCGTACGAGCAAGTAACCGGACGTGTGGAAGTCCAGCGTGATTTTAATATCAAACGATGATGAGAATAGATATTCGCGATAGGCCTCTTACACTTTCATCCATTATTAATCGCCGCGTCAGCTTGTAAATCGTTACATTGTACGAGAGGAACGATGAACGCGAAGTACCCTGTCGTACATACCAGCTGACGAACGTGACATGGAAATACGTCTTATTAATTTATTGCGTTTTGGACATCGTCTCTGTTTTACGGCAATTACTGTTGCCCATCGATCCTCCACGGAAGTACCAGCTGATCTTCGATAAACAGTATTACATCTTGTCCTATCAGTTACTCGTTTATTTATTTATATACGATATTCTAAAGTTTGTCTAACGAGAAAGCGATTAAGTGTCGTTAAGACGTTGGAATTCTGAAGAAATGCAGAGGTTCTATGATATAAATAAGGTAATTTATAGAAAAAGTAGTGAAATGATGGTGATCCAGAATTATAAAAATAATATCTATGGAGAAATTCGACAAAGCGGGCTCTGTGGAACCCGAGAAATGAATCAGGATTCGACGGAATCACGCAGCTGCGGCGGTCGATGCGTTTAGCACGATTAACACCGAGCCACCTGTCCGATCTGTTATGCCGGGACCAACGACAAATATCCGTTTCCACGGAATCGGCTGTNATTAATTGAAAATCGTCCGGCTCGTACGAGAAGTAACCAGACGTGTGGAAGTCCAGCGTGATTTTAATATCAAACGATGATGAGAATAGATATTCGCGATAGGCCTCTTACACTTTCATCCATTATTAATCGCCGCGTCAGCTTGTAAATCGTTACATTGTACGAGAGGAACGATGAACGCGAAGTACCCTGTCGTACATACCAGCTGACGAACGTGACATGGAAATACGTCTTATTAATTTATTGCGTTTTGGACATCGTCTCTGTTTTACGGCAATTACTGTTGCCCATCGATCCTCCACGGAAGTACCAGCTGATCTTCGATAAACAGTATTACATCTTGTCCTATCAGTTACTCGTTTACTTATTTATATACAATATTCTAAAGTTTGTCTAACGAGAAAGCGATTAAGTGTCGTTAAGACGTTGGAATTCTGAAGAAATGCAGAGGTTCTATAATATAAATAAGATAATTTATAGAAAAAGTAGTGAAATGATGGTGATCCAGAATTATAAAAATAATATCTATGGAGAAATTCGACAAAGCGGGCTCTGTGGAACCCGAGAAATGAATCAGGATTCGACGGAATCACGCAGCTGCGGCGGTCGATGCGTTTAGCACGATTAACACCGAGCCACCTGTCCGATCTGTTATGCCGGGACCAACGACAAATATCCGTTTCCACGGAATCGGCTGTATTACCAGCAATTCTCGTTTCGCCTAAAAATTCACGGGAGGCAGAGCGGTGTGCGCGACTAATGACCGTCCGTCGCTCTCCTCCCTGGCTTCGTCGCCACGCCGCCGTTTCGAAAGCGGAGAAGACTCCCGCTCGGTGAGCCCGTGGCTCATTGAAATTCAAATGTCAATCTCGAGTGTACGAGCATATATACTAACGAGATGGCCGAGAGAGCCGTGAACGCGGAGTGCTTTTCGTGTCGTGATGTCGAAAAACGGTCGGACGGATCGCGCCCATGTTTGCTCTCGAATTCTGTCGGACGATGGATCTCGACGAGGCTCCGAGCCCGGCTTGTCCAATGTTGTTTTATAACCATGCTCTCGGAAAACATCGGGACTCTGTTGCTCCTAAAAAAAATCGAACGGGTTCACTTCCCTGAAACTCCTCGAGGTCGACCGAGAACTAGAACTGCCTTCTCGAGCTCTCAAAGGTTTTGGTCTTTCTTGTGGACACTAGTTGTTTGCACAGGGCAATTATGTGCCCTCGAGAATATCTATATGCCTATCTAATATACATAGAATTCTCGGAATTGTCGTACTCACTGATTTCATTATTTTATTTGCAACCGACGTGATAAGCGTCTCGGGTAGCAGATCGATCGATCTCGGAGAAGTTCGATTCGACCGTCCTACTTATTAGGAATTCTCTTTTCTTTGCTGCGTCCGTTGCGTGCCCGAGGCGATTCTTCGATTCCTCGTGGATTTCGTTTGTTCGGCAATTCAATATCAGAAGCGAACTTCCGAGGAGAAAAAGTTCGCGGAGCGGACGAGTAAATATTATAATGATCGAGAACGGAGCGAAGCCGGAGAGGAGCAGCGAGTCGCACATAAGCGAATAATAAAGCGGCCCGGCGTAATATTTCAAGATGGCGCGGTACGTGCTCAGTAGATGGCACAGCTCGATATTATTTAGCGTCCTGGGGTCGCACCCACTTAACCCTATCCGGCGAGCGGAGCGATGCGCGCAAAAAGGGCGCCCACAAAGACAGAGAATAAGTTACCTTAGTCCGCGCGAAAGGACGTGCCACGGCATTCCCGCCGCGAGAACTCCGAGGATCCTTTAACGGCACGGTTCTGCGGCACGCGGGAGGGTCCTTATCGTGGCCCGACCCGTGCTCCGTGCTTTATTAATGGCTCCGTTCCACAAGCGACAGGTTTCCGTCTGAATTTTCCCTTCGACGCTTGACGGTGGCTTTCAGGCGGCTACACGACGCGATAGAAAAGAACACATTTTTTACAACAAAAATGCCCGTTGACTCAAAGAAATTGAGACAAATGAGACAAGAATAAAAATCGTTGTTACAGAATGTTCCTCGCTCGAAACCATTATAGAACAAGTGGCCTTCTCGATACCCTGTATATTTTATAAGGCATTAAAAGTATTTTAGAATTCGAAATTTCTCTACTCGAGAACTGCTCGAAACACCTGTGTCTCTGAAATGAAATTTTGACACGCAATTTCTCTCCTCTCGAGTGCCATTCAAACTGGCGGCTGCGAAGCTATCCGCCTGCAATGCCCAATTTAGCGCGTCGATGAATCAATCACGGAGCGTTCACTTTCTTCCTTTTCTTCTAGTCGCGGGAAAGAAATTAAACGTGGTAATTGGATAACGAATTTCCCCGTCGGAACTTGGACGTCGCGAACGGCTCTTCCCACGGAATTGGATTCCGCTCGGAGCCACGCCACGCCATGCCATGCCGCGCATAATGAAGCGTACGCCGAGCTCCGAAAAATACGCATTCTCCGCGCGCATCGTTTACCGCGGGATTCCCTTATCGCGACCGACCCCTGCTCTTATAAATGGCCGCGATTCAGGAACGGGAATCCGTAGATAAAGAGGAAGAGTCTATTTGTTCAAACGAGTATCTCTTCACCGTGGTTCGCGTTCGATCGACGGCTCAATGCCGGGAGGAGGAAGAACCGCGAGGAGCGCTGACGATTTCTTCTACGGGATATAATTGTCCACTCGAGGCGAAAAACGATGATATTTGTCAAGTGTCATAGCGGCCGGCCTAGCGATGATGCGGCTCTTATTAATGATCGGCGCGATTTCTCGAAAGCGGGTACCCGCGCCTACGCGGCAACTTTCGATCAAGAAAGTTTCGATGATACAGCTCGAACCGATCGCGAGATAATTAAAAGAGTATTTTCGAAAAGATAGAAACTGATCCGGCGGCGTGACCTCATCGCCGAACACGGCCGTTGCGTCCTCGGATATTTTTAAACAAAATCGTGTAACCTTAATAGAGAATAAAATGTCAGTGTTTTCAAACGTTGGAACACATCGAACATTGTGAGACAGACGTTAACATCATGATTAAAGATGTTCGCGAGCAAAAAACATCTATAGAGCGGCGGGATATTTCGTCCTGTGTGAGTAACACCGATGACGAGAAGAATGGCGCGAGCTTCGTTAATTCTATTCATTTTTATGACGCGTATGAATAATAGGTTTACCAGGCACTTCGGTGATGCCAGTTCTTTTCATTGATCGAACGCTACTATTTAGTTCCATTATTCCTCGAAATCTTGAGGTCTTGAACGTAGGCGTATGTAACCATCGAAGAGATAATTTCTGCCAGAAACAAAGATTAAATGCAGAGAAATGAACAGCGGAATGTCCGTTTTTAAACTATACCGCAACCGTGTTAATTGATAATGAACTATTATCAGCGATCCCGACTACGTGACGGCATGCAGTATTCGTTCGGAATAAATTGCGTACCAGCGCAACGCGTTACAGATCATTGTCGTGAACGCCCGTGCTCCGAGGACAAGCTTTATCACTGATATTGACAAGCCTAATGACCGGAAAGTCAGCTAGAATTTAGCCCCTATTCGTTATCCTGTCAAACCCGGCATTCTATTCGTTCTCGCCGCGTGTAATTGAGACACGTTAACAATTTAGTCGGTGACAAAAATTTGCACTCAAAAATTCCTTCGGGCTCAAAACAAAATCGCATTTATTAGCGAAATCTCGTTTAAAAATCGTCAGTGGTTCGTCGTCCAAAATACTTATCACAAGTTTTGAATATTGGATTCATTGTAGGATCGTTCGACGACACAACGCCAATTAGTGCGACCGCAACAGAGTTTCCCCCTTTCTCCGGTGTCTTCCACCTCCCGTACCCTCGGTTAGGGTCAAACGCTCGTAAACGTCTGACGCAAAACGCTCGAGAGGAGCCTCGACTCGCTCAATGTCTCGTCTGCGAAAAATGTATTATGAATTTCCCGGCGACCAATCGGGCCGGCGGCGGCGCGGCGGCGCGCCGTGCTGTGACCCCGGATTGTCAACCTGAAAGGTCCCCCGTCCCTTTGCGGCTCTCCTCCTTTCACCGGTGAATTTTCTGTGTATCGGCCTCCTCGTCGCGCACGCTAACGACCCGGCTGGCCAAGCCCACAGGCCACAGGTGTAGTAAACCTCTTTACCTCACGCATTCGTGTGTAATGGGCCCCTCTTACACCCGTGCCGCGCATCTGCCGACCTCGCTGCGTGCGCTACCTGGCTAACTTGTGGTCCGCTTCTTCTTCTTCTTCTTCTTCTTCTTCTTCTTCTTCTTCTCCTCCTCCTCCTCCTCCTCCTCCTCCTTCTTCCACCTCCTCTTCGTCATCTCTCTGCGAAATGCCTTGAAACGAACGTGAAACGAAACTCCTTAATACGAATCGAAACGATTGGTGGGAGGGAGTTCAAATTTTAACTGATGAGACGCTCGACAATAGGCACGTGAAAAAACATATCGGAAAGTATAAGTACAATGAGTATCGAACGATTGAGCGCGGACAATGTACCCTGCGGTATGAAAAGGTCTCTCAAAGAGAACAGCGATATAAGGGTCGCGTACACCTGCGAGCTCCTCATCACAATTACGGCTCACCCATATGCCGTTCAAGGCTTGACGCGCGATGCCACGTACCGCTGTGAGTTCGTTAAGAACACGAGTCGAACCGTGACTCGAGACCGGGTATCAAAAAGAGAACCGTAAAAAACGCTGGCAATCGCGCCGGTCTGCCGTGAAAACGGTAAATATTAGTCGTGACAATTTATCAAAGCTGCTTCGTAACGTCCTCTTTGACGGGCCGGTGCCAATAATTTTGACAGAAGCGTCGTAATTATGAGCCGAACGCGGCGGAGCGACGGTTTCGAGACGAAACGAGACGCGAAATTGATAGCACGCGGCGCGATGCTAATTACGGATTGAAAAATTGCGACGGTGTACGTTTCGGTCGGTCGTCCCCCGGATCCCGCTGCCATTCACAAAAGACGTCATCAACGAAATAACCGGTCCTTCCGGCTCTTCCGGCCCATCCATCCCCTTTTCTTCGCCTCCTCTGTCCCCGAGAAGGAACTTCATTAATACACGACAACGGAACGGTCCTCCGTTCGCCGGGATTTGCATAACGCGTCGAAAAACACGCGCGGAATCAACGGGAAGACAGAGGCGGTTAATGGACGATTGATATCGTGTCGGAGAGATTTCTGCTCGACCGGGACCGTTCTAGCGGCTAGACCAATTTTTTCTCCTAATTTCGACATTAATAACGGACGGAAGACACGTCCGAGGATTTTCGAGGCACAGGAGTTGTACTCGAGACGCGTCGTAAATCTTGCCGAGGATAATTTACGTGGGCGCGATGTATGCGGCGTCACAGGTGTCGTACGGGCTCGTGTAAGCACGGTATACACGGATCCGCATCCGACGCGCGCAAATTAACGCGATATAGAAGGAAGATCGGCGCGAGACGCGTTTCAAGCCGCGCAGCTAAACGAAAAACAGATTTCATTAAGGGGAGAGAGCGGAGATTCTATTCTCTATAAATTATTTCAGCGAAGAGATCAAAACCTGCTTATTCCATTATCAACGCCGACTATTATTATAAATAGGTAAATTGATTCGAAATAAAAGGCAAAAATCTCTCTTACCGATGAAAACAAAATTATTCAGCCGATTGCACAATTCTGCTCCCCGTGAAAGCAGTCTGGAAAAAAAAGAAAAAAAGACGGAGGAGTCTTTGTTTGACAAAATGTAATCCGAGGACGGCCGAAGCACACGTCGTCGCGCGGTGGTAGCGCTTTTTTTCGCCACGCACACACGCGTAGGTCCCAGAAGCTCGGGCAACCTGAATTGTGTCGGGCCACAAGAAACCACTAGAGCTCGTTCGACGGACATCGAGTGGACCCCTCTTCTCTTCGTCCCACCTAAGTCAACAAGCACGATCCGTAGGCACGTCCGGGGTTACGAGCACGAGTGAGTGCTCGTCAATACACGCAGGTGCACGCAGGTGATTACCAGTACGCGTCGCGGACTGTCGATTATGTGTCGACCCGCGTGAATTCACGCTGTGCCGCGCTGTGAAAAACTTTTGACCGGCACAAGCGACCGATCGGGCTTGTGCGGTCGTTAAAGTCACCGTTGAAGTCTCCGAATTCGAGGTCCTCCTCTCTCTCCAATTACTTTGATACCAAGACTCTGATAGCTTGTGAAAACTAATTTAATTAATTGAAATAAAAAGATTTACTAGTAATAAATTACAGTTTTTTTTTAAATGCTCAAGAGACATGGGCATTTGCTCTTTGCATAAGATCGTGACTCTTTTAGCTCGTTATCCCACGGAATCATAAATTATCGTTACTTGACGTATTGAAAGCTATAAAATTAGTAATTGAGACAAGGACAATTTTTCTTCCCGTCGATTTTTCCTCCCCTTTTTCTATGCAGGCACACGCGTTCCCGTGTCACGGTCGGGTCACAGCCCGGCTTATAGGATCGATATACACCCGGTGCGTTTATTACCGAGCGTTTTTAATGAGCGTTTTTCGTCTCGCGGAACCGCGCGGTAGAGAGAGAGAGGGAGGAGGCTGTCCTCGCGCGTTCGAACGGAATTATCCGAAGAAAACGTGTTTCTCGTAGTACATCAGCGCGGACAAATTTATTACTAAATAAATAACTCGGTGAGATAGCGCAGCGCGGAGATTCGCGCGGCGTGAATCCATTCGCGCGCGTTTCACGGCGACGACGGTTCGGTATGCAAGAGACGCGCGAGACGAAAGTAATCGAATACCATCTCGAGTTCGAGCTGCGCGCTCATAGTATAGACGTATATATACAGATGATTACGGACGGTCGCGTAAGGGAAACGATGATCGAGGAGAGATTTAATGAACGACGATCAAGGCGCCACGTATTGCTTATACAATATTCTTTATTTTACTTGGTAATTTTTTTTCGCTAAACACTCCCGGTGCGTAATGCGCGCGTACCTTCCTCGCGTATTTGCATTTATACGTATCCTCCCATCCTCCTTATCCATCTCACCTGGCTCACATTTCTTTTACACCGTTCGTCGCACGATTTTTCTTCTAATGACTGTCGCTCGATCGAAATCGAACGACACTCCCGGGAAGGGATTTTTCGATTACGCACCAAGGTCTCCGCGAGACGCTGACAAAAAGACGATTAATTGCGTCGCGTTAAATAAAAGGAGTCAACATAAATAAAAGAAAATTTCGACGCGGCTGAACGGACGAAACACTGGCCATTCCTCGAGCATCCGAATAGAACCGTCGAAGGTAGAACTTGGACTTCGCGGTTCTCTCGGACACCCTCACTCATCTGCGTACTTCTTCACAAACGATAGAAATTGTGCACACACAGACGTTATCGTTACACGTGTCCGTATCGTTGCACGCGTACATACGCTCGCGCAGTTATTATTTAACGTTAAAATATCACGTGGTTTTTACTGGCACCCCCTGTTACTTTCTCCCTCCGACCCGCTTCCGCTCCCCCGAAGAGCTGGAAGACACCGAATCAAGGCACAATCGTCCGTCGTAAATCTAGCTACGAAAGTGAAGCATCGTGCCGCATCGTCGGCCACTCCGTCGACGAACACCTGGCGAACCTAAAGGGAACCGCGTCGGCTAATACCGCGGACTTGAGCAATTTTACGTCGATCCGATCGCCGATCGTAAAGTCATTTGTGCAGGGCTACGCGCGGCTCGTGACGTCCGCTCTTCCTTCCTGTCTCTGCCTTTCTATAGCGTCATCGTTCTTCGTCCTCGTCCTCCCTCGTCTTGTTTTCCTCGTTACGCTCCTTCGTTCGATATTTCACTGTTCCTCCGAGCTAAGAACTTTTCTTCCGATCTCTAGTCGTCTTTTCCTTTTTCTTTCGCTATTCCACTCGATCCTTCAAATTTCAACGTCTCCCGCTGCTTCGACTGAAAGCGTTTTCCTTCGCGAATTTCCAACGCATTCTCCGCCTCGCCGTTTCTCGGTACACTCGAGCCGAGACGGCGACCGAGTCATCTCCGTCCCCGCGAAAGGACAACAATGCGAGTCTCTGTGGCGCGAAGGAGGGCTGGCACTCCGAGCAACGCCTCCGTGAGCGACGATTCAAGCCAGTCTAGTTTCCATCGAGAGCTGTCAACAAGCTGCCCCTCCGGGGTCACGTCTTTCTAGTCAGATCGAGAGGCGGCCCGGTATCCTGCAGGATCTCGTTGTCCTCGCTGTCCGTCGACCTCTCCTCCTCCGTGCTACCAGACGGGTCGGCGGCGTCGCGTCCGACCGCGTCTATTCGACCGGCCTTCATGCTCAAATCGATCGGCTCGTCTTGTTCCGGGCCCAAGGAACGGAGAAACGCTAGACTCTTGTCGTACGCCTCCATCTGATTCCTTTGGCAACCCACCTCCGCGCTCCTGCACTCGTCGCGGCCGCTCCTGTTGTCGTCGTCTCTTTTTGGCGACGGCGTCGACCTAGGACTGACGCTGTCGCTCGAGGAACTCGTTAAACTGGCGACCATCTGCGGCGCGCCGACCTGATTCACATACGGAACGATGAAGCGCTGCTGGAACGGGAAGAACGGCGCGTTCAGGAGCTGCATGTGTGTCAGCGCCGGGTGGAAAAACGGCGGTCCTCTCCACATGGGAAACCTGGACACTTCCGGCCTGAGCAAATCGTGCGGCGCCCTGACCAGATCCACCGGCCTGAGGAGCGGGTCCTGGTTGGGCCTCGTCGGGATCTCCGGCGTTCTCAACTGCCCGGGGATGTCCTGGGGCCTGAGCTCGTCCCTCTTCGGGAATCTCTCCTGATGGTGGTGGTGGTGATGGTAACTGTTCGCCGTGGTCGTGGTCGTGGTGACCATGCCGACGCCGCCCGCCGCGCTGGTCGTCCCCGTGGTCTCGTTATTGTTGTTGTTGTTGTTGTTGTTCGCCACGTCCAGCGAACCGAACGCCTTCTCGTAGGCGGACTTCGGGTCCTTGATCAGCCGCGCCTGGGCCTGGTGCGACTGCTCCTGCAGGAGGCAGTGGATCTTGAACCAGTTCGATCGGCGCCCGTACCGCGACCCGGACTTGGACATTCCCACCATTAGGCACTTCCTCAGCCGGCACGCTTTGCACGCGGTGCGGTTCTTCTTGTTGATCACGCACACCCCGCCGTTCTTGCATTCGGAGATGCTGCCCAGATTGTTGTAGGTGCGCCCGAAGAACGACTGCGGAACAGAAACGGGTTCGACGCGGGCTCGTTAAAATTAATTGTTCGGCGGGGAGGAGAAAAATTCCTCGGGGTAATAAGTGAAATAAGGAGGGAGTACGGAATTACGTTAATACGTTGCAAACGGATATCGGCGGCGCGGTTCTTTAAACTGACTGCAGGAAAGAACGGCGTGCTGACGAGATCAGCGGCAGAAATTACACGTTTAAAGAAGAACGCGTGTAGGCAGGTACAATCAATGAGAAAAAAGGAGAAGTACAAATTCGAAGCTTTCTACGAGAAACGTGAAACCAGAGACCCGTGGGTCAACACGGTGTACGTACAGGTACAGTGCCCGGTAATTGTAACGTGAGGATGATGCACGCGTCTGCACGCTTAAGGCTACAATTTTATTTGCATTCGCGGGTGTACACATGCTCGACCGAGAGAGGGGCAGAAAAAACAAAAAGAGGGAAGGAAGGAGAGAGAGAGAGAGAGACGGGGTCGGGTTAAGACGCGAGAGCATAAACGGGCATTGAATTTTTCAGTCGCGTCGCGTCGGCCCGCGATGACGATCTAAAGAGAGCAAAGGGTTCGCCCGGTGGATACTGACCTTGCAACCTTCGCACGTGAAGGCCCCGAAGTGAAAACCCGCGGCCGGCTCTCCGCAGACCCTGCAGAGCTGATTCATCTGCAACAAAAAGATGCGACATGTGGTTACGCTTCGGCTAAGAAACCGAAGACGCTTAGAATGCGCCTGGTGATCAGGCTGCAACCACGCGCAATATGTGCCAATCACGGAACCGTTTCTTGCCCGCCTCGTCCCGAGCTGGACGATCAAGAGGGACTGCATAAGGAAAGGCGAAAAAAAAAAAAA
>SMSR01015665.1:11195-49272 GCA_019453355.1 Ceratina japonica | reverse complement strand
AATAAAATTTCATTAAAGGGGGCACCACGATACGGTGGGAAAGCTTTATAGAACTGACATACCGGTGAAGGTAATGTAAAGTATTTTTTGGGTCCTTTCAAAGGGAGTGGCGAGTTGACTAATGACTGGTTAAGGATCGTGAAATAAAAATGCCAAGATTCGTTTCCGTTCATTTATTAATAAGAATTATTCATTTTGACAATAGATTATTTCATGTAGATTTGAAACACATGAAATTGATTTTAACAACAGTCCGTTCAGACCATGGTTCAGACCATCGAGGAGATTAGTAATCTTCAGTACCTTCGTTAACTAACATAGAAAATAATTAAAAAACATTACTTTCAATTTACATATATTACACAAAAACAGTATCGAGGAAATAAAAAGTATTCTCTATAATTGTTCACGATTTCTGTAAATAATTTGTATTTTTCAATATGACATGATACTTCAACAATACTTTATAATCTTAAATCATGTGATCATAATTCAATTTTAAGCTCGGCAGCTGAAGCCAAGTTTTAACAAATTTCAAATCAAGCTCGATCGAGCGGTGGCAAGTATCGATCGATCATTAGAACGCGATCGTAACCAGAAACAACTTCAGGACGGTGTCCTGTACAAGAAATGGCGGATTGTTTTTACACGGGGGGAGTTGTAAAAATTTCAGCGTGAGACATGTGGGTGTTGTGACGATTCGCGAGCAAGTAGTCAATTAAACATTTGATTCGGCATGAGTGACCACTACTGGGAATCCTTGGCCGAAGTGTACATCGCGAAACAAGCCGATTCAGATCCTGATAATTACATTTATTGTCTTTGCAGCAGAGTATTTATTCGGTAAGTAGATCCGCGAGAACATGAGTCACTTATACTAGCAAACATCGCGATTTCGTTTCTACGTCCTACATCCGTGGCATTCCTTTTTATAATTGTCGTTGAGAACGTTCCTCGTTTATCGATCAGTGGTGTGACACATGACCTAACCTTGACACCCACTCGAATGAGCTAGGTCACAAATACTCTTTTTTTATACCAAAAATTATCTTCTTTGTTCGATGCATTTTGTGTAGGGACACAAATTATTTTTTATACCAGACAATGATCTATAAAGACAACTAAGAGTTTTGAGTTACTTCATTCCTTGTACGATTTTGCGGAATGCCATCGTAAATAAACAATGCACACCACGTGGGAATTAGCGAAAATTAGAAATAACATATTTCGCTATGTCACACATGTTAAATACCGTTTTACTTAGCATATAGTACAAGAATAATATTGTGGACGACGTTTTTCTTTCTTAAATTATTTTCATTTCTAGGAATCCAGAGGTGTACACCGTTCTTCCTCCAGAGGATGCAAGCGAAGATGAAGATGTCGAAGGAGACTGCGTCGGAGAAATGTTAGACCTCCATAAAAGGTCTATCATAGAATCACAGTCCATTGAGAAGCACGATGTAAGAATGTTTTTCTCCATTCCTTTTTTCTACTAAAGTATTAAATTATTTTCAGTTAGTCTGGTAACATGGTATATGTATTAGACACTTATATTGAATATCATTTGAACAAGAGCATATTTTTCCTTCCTTGAAATTAGGAAGAACCGGTGAGCTGTTACTGCAGTGCATCACACACAGACAACAATTATTCCACAGATGAACATGACTCTGTTCGCGATTCGGCTCATCGTCCCGTCGCGCACTCCCTCACGCAAAAGTTGGGTCTGCACCAATCCGATTCCGGTGCAGACTTGTCTGAGTACCATGATCAACAAGAGGCTAAAAGCATACAAAATCTGCTGGCATCTTATGGAAAGACTTTCCATAGTACAGATGCTGAACTGGAAGATGAGAAAGTGAGCGTACAGGCCCAGCATCAAGAAGAAGAGAAAGGCTTAGGATTTGAATCCAAAACAGTAGATATTCACCCGTCAGATCATCTTGCAAATAACATTGACGCTATAAATTACGATCCATCCATTTGTAATGAAAAGAAATTTTATCTAGAGAATCCAGTGTGTACCTTAGAGGAAACGGATTTGGAGATCCATAACATATTTAAGAATGTTTCTCTGAACGACACGCGAACGTATAACAAAGACATTAGGTATAACGGTAGCTCTGATAATTATCCGTATTATTCTATCTATTCCAAAACTAAGAGTGTAATGGATATAGCATGGGATAAGTATTGGTCTGAGAATGGTGAACGTATAATATGGACGTCTTGGATCGAGAAGTATGCGGATTATATAAATCCGGAATACTTTCAACAAAATTCTTATTTAGTAAGTGACAAGAGATTGAAGATGAGGGAAACCATCGAGAAATTCTCAGAGCAGAATACCTGTTTTCCTAGTCAAGCGCACAGAAACTGCGAACTTGATCGCTCAAATTTTGAAGGAATATTTAGCAAAAATAATAGCATTGGTAATAACGATTTAAAGACTAAAGGAGTGAGTAGCATTAATTTTTCGTTCGACGATATAAGTAGGCCAGAGGTGAACGACAAAGACGCGGAAGAGAATAGAAAAAGGCTGACGAGTTTCGAGGTCTCGCCAGAAACTGGAGATGGTTGGAACCCACTGAGTCCATTTAGTATGGAAGAGAGTTACAACCAACAGTCCAACGCAGAAGATGAGAGACTTTTGACGAGGTGTGATTCCGTTAACGAGTCAATAGCAAAGACAAACGCGACATCGGATTCTATGACGAACGTCACGAAAATGACACTCACTAGTTCTAGTTGCGATTCCATTTCGACTCCNTAGTATGGAAGAGAGTTACAACCAACAGTCCAACGCAGAAGATGAGAGACTTTTGACGAGGTGTGATTCCGTTAACGAGTCAATAGCAAAGACGAACGCGACATCGGATTCTATGACGAACGTCACGAAAATGACACTCACTAGTTCTAGTTGCGATTCCATTTCGACTCACTCATCTAGTCTCATCAGTTCTGTAACTAGTTCCATTGAAAGCAATATAACAAATAGCAGTTCTGATCAAGACAATGATCAAGAATATGTAACAGAAGATAATGATAAGTATTGGCAGCATTTATGGAAGGACAACTTCCAGATAGAGTATCAGAGTCACTATAAACTGTTTATAGATGAATACAAAAAGGAACAGTCTGAGACTAGCAATCGAAAGTATAGTCAGAAACGTCATGAAATGGATATGAAACAAGATGAAAGCAATGNTAAGTATTGGCAGCATTTATGGAAGGACAACTTCCAGATAGAGTATCAGAGTCACTATAAACTGTTTATAGACGAATACAAAAAGGAACAGTCTGAGACTAGCAATCGAAAGTATAGTCAGAAACGTCATGAAATGGATATGAAACAAGATAAAAGCGATAAGAGCATAGGTAAAAACTTTGTTATTCATGTGAGACCGGATAATAAAGCTGACAGTTCTGAAAATAGAACAACGTCTAAGAAAAGTTCATCTCATAATAAAAATGAAAAGGTAAAAAAACGACTGATCATGGAGTCAGTAGGCATGCTCATCCAAAATTTAACCATGAAATCAGAAGACAGTGAGCCTACAGAAAATGAGAAGTCCAACGAAATCACATCACAGAAGAGTGAACAAAATGATCAGACTGTAATTAAACAAAATGAAAATAATATGGTAGTTTCTAATGAAACTGGTGGCAATAATACTATCCAACGAAAGTACTCTGATGATGGAGATGGAGATAAACCTAACGACGATAAACCTGTAACATTAAAGCGGAGGTATGACATAACTTTTTATATATTTATTTAAAAAAATGTAATCAATAACATTTGTCTATCTTTTACTTTAGCCATGAAGCTGACTATGATGACGCGGAGGAGGGTCTAGAATCGGTGAAAAAAGCGTTTTCATTGATGGGCTATACTTTCAACGAAAATAACAAGCAATCGAATTTGCAAGGGGAAGTCGTATACAGGAAAAAGAATATTAGGTTACAAAATAGGCATTTAAAAATGAAATGCTATAGATCTAAGCCAGTAAATAAGCATATGTATTTCGATGATAACGGAGTGGAAATTACTAATACTATAGACAAAGTAAATCAAATTCCTTGTTGTATGAAACATGAGAACATTTAATGCATTATTTTCATCTTTCGTTTTGTTTTTTATAGGTGAAGCATTACCTATCTTATTATCCTCCTCTATCATCGACAGAAACAAAGTTACAACCCTCTGATAAAGGTTCCTACACATCACAATTTACATCAAGTTCTGATGATGAATGTGACCCTAGCATTAAGACAAAGTTACAAACGAAACGATTTGTATTTAGTAAGCCAACCATAAGTCCAGTAGAATCAGGAACAGAGAAAGAACAGTTTGACAATGCTTTGAACATATTCAATAATCAGGATGATGTTTTCCGTAATGTTGAAAATGATAATATGTATCTTGAACAAGATGGGACGAGTGACTCTACAAAATGCATGTCGGAGGAGCAGCTTCCTGAGCAAGTCAACGAGAGTTTCGTTCTATTAAATACTAACATGGACATAGATGAGAACAACAGTAATAACGAAATGCAAAGTATAAAATTGTCGGACGAGGATACCGTGAAGAAAACGCAAAAGAAGAAACGAAAGAAGCAGTCGAAAAGAAACGTAAACCTTCCAGTAGAAATAGACAATGACAAGACTTTAATGAAATACTGGTTGAAAAGATACCGTCTCTTCAGCAAGTTCGATGAAGGCATTAAGTTGGATCGCGGTATGTCACTCGATAAAAGAAAAACGTTGTAATATTTTATAAACGTTTAGTTTATTACGTGTACATTACATAATTTTAGTTAGTATTATAATAAAGTATTTCTTATAGAGAGCTGGTTTTCTGTAACGCCAGAAAAGATTGCTGAGCACATAGCCGAAAGATGCAAATGTGATACCATAATTGATGCATTCTGTGGCGCAGGAGGGAACGCCATTCAATTCGCTTTTACATGTGAGAGAGGTATGTCCGCTCGCCTATTAAAAATGTATACTACGCTAATAAACATCACAATTCTTCGTTTGTTTTTACAGTACTCGCGATAGATATAGATCCATCTAAGATCGAAATTGCACGAAACAATGCACGCGTCTATGGTGTTAGCGATAGAATAGAATTCATCGTCGGAGATTTCTTTAAACTCGCACCAAAGTTAGCCGCGGACGTTGTGTTTCTAAGTCCCCCGTGGGGCGGACCTGGATACGCCAAGAATGAAACTTTTGATCTCAATAACATTATGCGTCCAATCGGTGGAGTGGATTTATTTAATATAGCAAGAAAAATCACAGATCATGTGGCCTACTTTCTACCTAGAAATGTAGATACTATGCAGGTAAATTTGTATAATTATAAAAAAATTGGAAAAAACTTCCATTGCACCGTCAATTGACCGTTTCATCCATATATACAAATTTACAGCTTGCCATGTTAGCCGGGGTAGGTGGTGGTGTAGAAGTGGAACAGAACTTCCTTGACAGAAAGTTAATAGCTTTAACGGCGTATTATGGCGAACTGCCCAGGGACTGTTAGTTGTGATATGACGGGTAATTTATGAGAAGATCTGTATCAGCTGCTTAAAAAATGGGAACTTCTCACGTTTCATGAATTATTAGCTGTAAATAATAACTCGTATCAATTTGCTTAAGTTACTCTGAATAGAAGCAGTATTTCTTATTTCATTTCATATGTTCTTTTACGAGATCCAGAGAGAACGACAACTGTCGTTTAGTGTTATAGTTTTTAATCATTGTGACCAGTCCTATTTAAAAGTCATACGTCTGTATATGTCCACCAGTCATCATTCTCATAAGTTTGCACTTAAGCAAATTGATATCAGAATCTCAATTCATGAGAACATGTTTGTGAAATTTAACAATTAATACGTGAACACTTAAAAAAAAGTCTTAAATTCATTCTTCCATAGGGATAAGTGTTATTTTACCTGATGGCTAATTAAGTCGAGAACACTGGAGTATTTTTTTTCTTTAGTCCATCATGTAAAATATTATTTTAATGGTACTGCGAGCCATACGAGACATTGCAATCTATATTTTACAACGATTTCCAGATTATTATTTTACAATTTTTATGTACACTTCTACTAATTTCCTATCAATTATAAATAAATACATTAAAAAAATCTTAAATCTGTCTTAGCGTAAATTACTTCCGTAAGAAAAGTTAAAATAAAAGATCTCGAAGTTCCTTTCCTTCAACTATAAAATCTTATTTTAGTATAAGATAAAGCTCTTTTGAACAAGTGTCAACATAGAATCGTCAATGCAATCAATTCATTGAAAATCGACATATGCTTTCTATATTCGTAAAACAATATAAAAGATTTTCCAAATATAACATTTAAATCATTAAATTTATCCAAAGTCCACAATTGGCAAATCGAAAATTCCCAAAATAATATCACAATTATGATTAAAAAAAATTAAAATATTAATCCTAAATTTTTTTTAAAAAAAAAGATGATTCATATCCTCTAAGTAACGTGTGACTAGCATTTTTTTTCATTCGCCTTTAAAGTATACATAAATTTCTCTCTGATTGTATGTTTTTGTTTCCTTTAATGTACAGAAATATTTTTTTTAATAACTCGATCTTCCAAGTTTTCACGTATCAACGCTAATTGTTACATTCGATTCTTCGGGTTCTGCAGGTATGGTTATACCCCCAGTATCTATACTTTCTTCTTCCTCTCTTGGAATCTTCAAAAAGCAATGCATCGTTTCATCGTCTTCTTGTTCAATCGTTGAATTGTTCTTCGTTCCACTTTCTTCTCTCGTTGGCAGTGAACCCTCAAGATGTTTCGACGGTATTTGTATAGTAATCGTTTGTGATGTACCATCCGCAGACGTTGAGGAAGACATTAAATTCGCTTCTAATGTATCTCCCACTTTCGAAAACGCACCCAAACAGCTATAAATCAATTGTGCCGCTGCTATGTTTCCCGGAAAAACTTCGACATTTTCACTATCTGCACAAAATAAATAATGCCGAATAAGTATTTGTACGTATAAACAGTTTAAAATTATAAATCACTGAAACGTACCCTTTTTTTGTAAGTTCGTTTTAATCAAACCTTTTTCATGATCTCTTACATGTTGTATGTAACTTTCATTTTTAACCGTCTTGAACGGGCATAGATCACATGTAAATAAACCAGACAGCAATGGGTGTCTAGATTTTAAATGATTTTTGTAACTGCTACTTTGTATCGCGGTATAAGGACAATGAGGACATTTGTAAGGCCTAAATCCTGTAAATATTACATATGTAGTTACAATTTTCAAATCCATGTAATCCATCCTTTGTTCATCCATACCTGTATGCTGCATGATATGACGTCGTAATGTATTATGATCTCCGGTTTTGTATTCACAGAGTTCGCAGCTAAAGGGCTTATCACCAGTATGCTGCCGTAAATGCATCTGCAGCATTGCTTTTCTGGCACTAGAATGCCCACAGACGTTACAAACATACGGACGCAACTTCGAATGCACAGCTTGAATGTGACTTTTCAAACATTTAGAGTTCGCATATGTCTTCCCACACATATCACACTTCTTCGAAGTGTACCATCGTGTTACCTCCAGCGTTTTACGATCCAAATGCATAACTCTATGATTGCGCAGTTGACTGGCTTGTTTAAAACATTTACCGCATTCTGGGCATTCGTATTCTCGCGTCTCACTGTGCACTCGCATATGAGTCAACAACTTAACCATTGTTGCGCTCTTATATGCCTTACATATCTTACAGGTAAATAAACCTATATCTAAAAAGATACTTGTAAGATGTACGTCCCAATGTTTTATCATTAAAATACTGTGAAATACCAACCAATTTGATGTTTTTTCCATAAGTGTAAACTACACTGCCTCCACTTAGTAAATTTCATGTCACGGCAAACACTACACTTAAATGCTGTCCCATTCTGTGAGTCTGTATGACAAAGTGCATGCTGCTGCATTGTTTCATCAGATGAAAATTTATAGGGACATCCTCTATATGAACACCTAACAAAACAAGACCATCAACAATTATATATTCCTGAAGATCTCCATAATAATGGTATACATACTTTATGTTTCGTTCCATTAATTCGATCATTTTTTTATTGAGCATATATTCAGAATTTATAGGTTTTTGTATCTTAACTTGACGTTTGATATCAGTATTTTCAACATTCTGTCCTATACACTCTAATAGCCCAGAGTCTTTTGAATCATCTGTTATATTCTCTTTACCACCTTTATTAGCTCCTGTGTCTGTTAACTGATGATCCTGAAACAATAATTATTAACATAGTATCTGTATTTGCACCTTAAACTTCAGAAAGATTGAATACGTACATGTATCATATGTGCTTTACAATCTTCTATAGAAGGAAAACAATTAGAACATTCTCCACACATATACACCAGTCTTACTTCATCTGTAGTCTTACATTCCTCTTTTATCTGCAATGTACAAACATTGTATTATATATAATCAATATATTTAATTAAAATAAGGAACGTTTAAACTACTTACAACTTCTATATCCATTTTTGGATTCACATGCATTTTCTGAAAATGCTGCAACAACTGAGTTTTATCTTGTGTCGTGTAAGTACATATTTTACACTTGAACGCTGTTACAACTTCCACAAAATCATTAGCATTCACATTATTCTTCTCTACAATAAAATTTTTTTCATTTTGACCAGAAACAATTTCGTATTCCCCCTGGGTATGTTCATCAATGTTTCCAATTACTAATCCCTCATTTGTGATATATTGTGCCTCACAATTATCATCTTCTTTAGAGATTAACACTGTTTTTTCTTGTGATTCATTCTGATTTATCACCTGGTTAAGATCTAATTCCTGCAATTCTCCATTTTGAAATGCATAAACTAGACCATCCAAGCAAACTAAAGAGATTAATTCGTCTTCTTTCTCGACTTGTGGCTCGTCTATAATATTAACTGCATTCTGTTCTTGATTTGTCGTTACACTTTTCGTTACATCTAGAGGTGAATCTGGTATAGTTTGCAAAATGTATCTAGTGCCATTTATTTCATAACTTAAGTATGAAGAATCGTCGACACCTGCTTCTTCATTCATGATGATGGTATTTAATTAAATTGTATCATTAAATGTGTTCGATGTTTAAATTGATAGTAACATTTTGCCTGTGAAAGAAACATGTAATTAAATGTTAATATTATTATAAAATAATGCATATTATTTATAATCTATTCAACAACATTATTTACTATTTTATTCACTTACATAATGCGTTACACTTTTAGTAAAAGTATTTCATAAAAGTTGTAGTCTAAACATAGCTATTGTAGTACTTAAAGCATACAGAATAAATAAATTATTTACAATACATTCTAAAGTGTCGATATTAACACCTTCCGTGCGGATGATGGCATATGACATCGTATGGCTCCATCTGCACGAAAGACTATTGTTATATGACGTGAAATAAGATGCAAAGGAGGTAAAAAACAGAATCGAAAGAATTATACGTTCGATCGCAAGAACTTTGTAGGAACTTCAGACCGTTGGTGATTACGTATATGTATACAATATACATTGGTGACTTGCTATATATAGATACGATGAATCTGTGTAAGTCCATGTGTTCCAGAGATAGAAAGGGGCATTTTACTTCTTTATGAAATATGTAAAGGTAGATACATAATTAAATTAGGTATAGCAAATATCGGAAATATGAAATACACAGTGGTGAAATGAGAGTGTTCTACAGTTTATTATTTTACTGAATGTACATTGGGAGTTCTTTCAGCATTTTGTCTAGCAATTTCAGGAAAGAATTGTGAATTATACTTTTGTTTAATAGTAGGTTTAGGAGGAGCTTCGGGAACTGCTGCTGGGACAGGATCTCCTCTTAATTTAGCCAACAGTGCTTCTGTTCTTAATTTTTCACTCTGTTCCCTTAACAATCTCTGTGCTCGCAACTTCTGAATATCCATAGTTCGTGATTCTGTTGTTTCCTTTTCCTTATTCTTATATTTTTCTTTCTTATGCTTTTTTGATTTCTTATGTTTATGTCTTTTAACAGATTTTCTATGATCTGAATCACTGTCAACTGAATCACTGTCTTTCTCCTTGTTTCGTTTCAATGAAGTTTCTGTCTTAATTTTTAATGATTTTTCACTAGTATTACTTCCCATAATACTTAAATACTTTTTGATATCGTGAATAGGATCAGCCAATGACTTTTTCTTAACTTGTACTTCTATATCCTTCTCTGTATCTCTTAATCTCTCTGGTAATTCTTCATACCAGTTCTTTTTACCTGTGGCCTCATTGGTATCTTGTCCAAGGTATGTAAGATAGCCTATCTGTTTTTCATATTTTTCTTTTTCTTCTTTCTTTTCTTTCTCATGTTCTGCATTAGGTCTGTGATGATCAAGTTTTCCTTCTTCAAGTTCAGCAAAAAAATTTACATGATCCCATGTAGATGAGGATGATACATTTGTTTCATTATCATCTGTCTTTGTTCTTCCATCGTATTTTGATCTGGCTTTTTCTCTTAAGTAATTAATCCTAGCTTCAGTCTCCTAAATACATAACATTTTTCATTAAATATGTTATTGATTGCGTGAATCTTTTCATTCTCTATATACCTACAGCTTTTTCAATTCTTTCTTTTTTAATTTTTTCCTCTTCCGCAGCTTTNTCTGGCTTTTTCTCTTAAGTAATTAATCCTAGCTTCAGTCTCCTAAATACGTAACATTTTTCATTAAATATGTTATTGATTGCGTGAATCTTTTCATTCTCTATGTACCTACAGCTTTTTCAATTCTTTCTTTTTTAATTTTTTCCTCTTCCGCAGCTTGCGCTTCATCTCGTCGGACACGAGCAATATTTTCCTTAGTACGAACATGCCACCTGAAAGAAACACAATTTTCATCACTCTCGTAGTTTCCATTTAATGTAATTATATAAAAATTTGTTATATCCGCACCTTTTCTTTGGTAAAATATTCATGGTTTACGAAACACGATTATTCCGTATAAAGAACCCAGACCGCGCACTTTTATAATAGTATCTTTTCCCCTCTCAATTTAATAACAAATCTTGACAAAGTCGTTGTTTTAATCACTATTCGATGCTAGAATTTGTTATCGTTTTGACAAGTTTAGTTAGGCTATTCTTTCGTACTAATACTAGCAACCATTTGTAACACAAGCATACACAAGTGTATATATGTATATATATAAGACGAGNGTTAGGCTATTCTTTCGTACTAATACTAGCAACCATTTGTAACACAAGCACACACAAGTGTATATATGTATATATATAAGACGAGANTATAAAAATTTGTTATATCCGCACCTTTTCTTTGGTAAAATATTCATGGTTTACGAAACACGATTATTCCGTATAAAGAACCCAGACCGCGCACTTTTATAATAGTATCTTTTCCCCTCTCAATTTAATAACAAATCTTGACAAAGTCGTTGTTTTAATCACTATTCGATGCTAGAATTTGTTATCGTTTTGACAAGTTTAGTTAGGCTATTCTTTCGTACTAATACTAGCAACCATTTGTAACACAAGCATACACAAGTGTATATATGTATATATATAAGACGAGACCACGAGAACATTTTGAACGTTTCAAGCGTCGTGCGTCGTACACAACCAGCAGAATTCTAAGTTTTTTGCCTCGGCATCATACTTTTTATATGTAAGTACACACATTCTGTTTCATGTGAAAAATTATAGTATAGTAATATGAAATGAAAAATAGTATTTCTTATATTCTCAGTGTTTAAGTATTTATTTGGAGTTAACCTCTATGTTGTATATGCATGAATATCTTTTGCAGAAAATAAAAAAATAAACTATATACAATGGCTGCGACAATGCCAATAAATCCCAAACCATTTCTAAATGGTTTAACTGGAAAACCTGTTATGGTGAAACTGAAATGGGGCCACGAATACAAGGGTTATCTTGTCTCCGTCGATGGATACATGAATCTACAGCTAGCTAACACAGAAGAACATATAGATGGAAATTGTACTGGCAATCTTGGTGAAGTTTTAATTAGGTGTAACAACGTAATGTATATAAGAGGTGTGGAAGAAGAAGATGAGGAAGGAGAAATGAAAGACTAAGTTACATACTATTTAAACACATAGGATATCTTTTACTTTTAAGTACAAATAAAGTAATTGCAAATGATAATAAAATTATGTTTCCTATAATTGTGGAAATTTATTTCTCAACAATGCAAATCATAATAAATTATTAACATGTTATATGTCCAATGTAAAATACTTATGTTTCCATGATCTTCAAAATTTCATTTCGGACTGTTTGTGATATATTTAGGTCTCGATTTAAATATTAGCTTCTTCTTTACAATTGCCTTAACGACATATTCTGTATTTGTCTCAGAATCATTTTCCATACTACTGTCCTTACTGCTCTTTTTTATTAATACTGCAAATGGTTTTGGAAGCAGGACTTCCTTTCCATGCAATAAATGTGCGCCGACTATAAATACAGGAGCACCAGATTTTGTGAAGTGTAGATCTCCAATGTATTTATTTGCATTATCTCCGGAGCTAAATTTTAAATCGCCTTGTAGCTCAATAATTGCCCATTCTTCGAGCTCACCAACTCTGTGAAACAATTATGAGATTCCGTATTAGTGACACCTTGTACATTAAATTTATTACTCTTTTTTACGAATATAAACAGTACCTTTTTATGGGTATAATCATTCTGAGTTTTGGCGGGTAAACGATAATACAAAGACTGATCAGAACGTGTATATAGTCAAAGCTAAAAGACATGCGCTAGTAACGTCACAGACAAGGATGTCACGTGATCGCACCCCCGTACATATTATTAATATCTGCTATTTTTGTAATAAACTTGTTCGATTCACGTTACTCGCCAATTAAGGGCCTTATACAGGGTGCCCAGACCACCCCTACCAGAGAGATCTCTGCTCGTACATCTAAAATCTGGAAACTTGAGTTTTTTGAAGTGGGTTTTTAAACCGGAAGTTTCTTTCTTGAAGTGGTACATGCATATGATTATTTCAAATAACATGCAGTCAGATAACAATGTTTTACTTTGAAAATTGTTTTTAAAGAATGTCCTAATTTCCAAGCCTGTTTTCGTACTCGGTATCTAATGGTACCTCTAAATTAAAAAAAATATGTACGTCACAGGGCTGCTACTAGCAATTTGTAATGCGCATGCTCAAAAAATCTGCACGTGCGTTATGCGTGGACCGCATGGACCTCCACGTCCACGTTGTTTTCAGATTTTGACCAGTTTTGACANAATAAACTTGTTCGATTCACGTTACTCGCCAATTAAGGGCCTTATACAGGGTGCCCAGACCACCCCTACCAGAGAGATCTCTGCTCGTACATCTAAAATCTGGAAACTTGAGTTTTTTGAAGTGGGTTTTTAAACCGGAAGTTTCTTTCTTGAAGTGGTACATGCATATGATTATTTCAAATAACATGCAGTCAGATAACAATGTTTTACTTTGAAAATTGTTTTTAAAGAATGTCCTAATTTCCAAGCCTGTTTTCGTACTCGGTATCTAATGGTACCTCTAAATTAAAAAAAATATGTACGTCACAGGGCTGCTACTAGAAATTTGTAATGCGCATGCTCAAAAAATCTGCACGTGCGTTATGCGTGGACCGCATGGACCTCCACGCATAGATGCCAGATTGAGGACCGGGAGCCATCGGGAATCAGCCCCTCCACTTACGCACACAATAGCACCGTGTCCGTGTGCCCGAGTTCGGCTCAACTTCGGCTTCGTAGAGAGAGAAGGCGAAACAGCAATCGTCGTCAGTCGGTTGCGCGCAACTTGGATTTTTGCCTCAGGAGACAGAGATTTTTGCCCCCGACGGACTGATGTCTCGCCTTCTCTCTCTACGAAGCCGAAATTGAACCGCGCTCGGAGCACACGGACACGGTGCTATTGTGTGCGTAAGTGGAGGGGCTGATTCCCGATGGCTCCCGGTCCTCAATCTGGCATCTATGCCTCCACGTTGTTTTCAGATTTTGACCAGTTTTGACGCGGACATGATACAAGATGGGTGAGCTGTTTTATTTTTCGAAATTTATATTTACATCGTTTTCAATCAATATTTTTGGTTTAACAATCATCTTTATGTGGTAGTGCACATGGAATAAACAAATTTTAGCATAAAGCCATTTATATATTCTTCCAGGTATTTCACGCGATCATTGGCATAAAAGACGAGCAACTGGAGGTAAACGGAAACAACCTCATAAGAAAAGGAAATTTGAGTTAGGACGCCCGGCTGCAAATACGAAACTTGGATCCCGACGTATTCATACGGTATACATTTTTATTTATGAACTTTAAAAAACCATATATTTAATCATTATTAGAATTAAGTTATTAACACAAATGGTAGATAAAATTTTGTCTAATAAAATACCATTAAATACAAATTTTGCCATATTCTTTAATGCATAAAATGATGACTACCTTTACCTACTCTGAAATCAGTGTTGACTATTATCCCACAGCGTACTGAGAGATACTATATGTTATTTTATATCTTTCTAGTTTTTTAAACAATAATAATAATAAATGTGGATTTTTATATTTTGAAACTAGGTACGAACAAGAGGAGGAAACAAGAAATACAGGGCCCTTCGTTTGGACACAGGAAACTTTTCATGGGGTTCTGAGGGTACGACCAGAAAAACCCGTATCATTGATGTGGTATATAATGCATCAAATAATGAACTGGTCAGGACAAAAACTCTTGTTAAGAATGCAATTGTTACAATTGATGCAACACCTTTTAGACAATGGTACGAAAGTCATTATGTATTACCACTCGGCCGTAAACGAGGTGCGAAATTGGTAAGACATTGAATATTTTAATGTTCGTAATTATTGATAATTAGATGATGTAATTGATAAAATAATAAGTAATAATATGTACAGACCGAAGCTGAAGAAGCAGTCTTGAACAAAAAGCGCTCAAAAAAGACAGAAGCTAAGTATAAGGCAAGACAACGATTTGCCAAAGTTGAACCTGCTCTAGAAGAGCAGTATGCTACGGGTCGTGTTCTCGGTAAGATCTCTTTGCATAATAAATTTTTAATATATTGTATGTTACTCTGATTTAATTATCCAATTATTACTTTTAACTTTCCGTACTTATTTATTTAAATATGCAAAACACGAAATACTTAAATAGATATTTTTATGAAATTAAAATTAAAATTTCAGCATGTATATCTAGTAGACCTGGACAGTGTGGTCGAGCAGATGGATATATACTCGAAGGAAAAGAACTGGAGTTTTATATGAAGAAGATCAAGAGTAAAAAAGCTAAATAAATATGTAACAATAAGGAAATGAAATAGTTTATGAGGAATCAAGACTGATCATAATTTTATAATTTTATAAGCAATAATAAAAGGGTATTTTTATCTTTTACATGTATTTAAATATTTCTTGAAAAATAGATTGAGTAATCCCCTTCTACTATTATATTTATAATTGTTTTTTGTACCAAGTTAGCTCGGTTTTTTCGAATTTGTATTACCTGATGTTGGCTACGCTTTTTATGAATTCTACTCGCTGCCATCTGTTCAGCAGCGAACTATTTCGTTGCGTGAAAACGATCCTTAAAGGTACTTGAACTGGTAGTCGTAGTCACTGCCGTCACTGCCAGCTGCTATGCTTATCTCTTTCTGTCGTAAACGTAAACGTAAGAGATAAATGTTCAATTAAATGATCGGTTCCTGTTCAATTTGCTTGTGTATAACTGATGCATTTATTATGTGTTTCATATGGTAGTGTTTCGTATGAATATTAAATAACTGACGTATGTCGAAATTAATCATTTTTTAATTGTGTTATACGTTTTATCACCCATGAAAGAACGGAACAAACCTCCATCGGAGGATCGAGGACAGCCTGTATAGTATGGTGGATCTTTAGCTTAGAAAATAGATATTTACAAACGATTGGATTTGAATTTTAGCAACAGAAAATATGGCCAGTCCACGTACTCGGAGAATTTTAAGTGAACTCAAGCCCAGAGATGAGAATAATGTAATGTACTCATTTAGATTTCTCAATAGCATCCCATATGTTAATTACATCTTGTCATTTTATAGAGATGTTTCGAGTGTGGTACTCATAATCCTCAATGGGTTTCTGTCACGTATGGTATATGGATCTGCCTTGAATGTTCTGGCAAGCATAGAGGACTTGGTGTTCATTTATCATTTGTTAGATCCATTTCTATGGACAAATGGAAAGATTCAGAATTAGAAAAAATGAGGGTTGGTGGAAATAAGAAAGCACGTCAATTTTTTGAGTCACAGTCAGATTGGGATGACAGTATGTCAATAACACAAAAATACAACACTAAAGCAGCAGCATTATATAGAGATAAGGTAAATGCAGTGATACTTAAATTGCATTATATTGCATTAAAAGAAGATATATTTAACTATGTAATTTGTTTTAAACAAATTAGATTGCAACATTAGCTCGTGGAGAAAACTGGAGTCCAACTACGTCCACGGCAAAGGATTTTCAATCCTCCGAAAGTCAGCAGAATTTTTCCTCTTACCAGAGTGATGTGTCAAACTCTTATCAAAATTTTAACGCAAATACTTGCAAATCCCAAACAGAAGCTTTCTTTGCAAGGAAACAAAATGAGAATGCTAATCGTCCAGAGTAAGTAATTTGTACATTAATATTTAAGATTTAATATATCATATGATGTATTAACTTGAGATTATTCTTACAGGAATCTCCCACCCAGCCAAGGAGGTAAATATGGTGGATTTGGTTATCAAATGGAGACACCACCCAGAAGTTCTTCACAAGAATTTTTTGACTCTGCAGTATCTTCCCTAGCAAGTGTAAGAATCATAATTGCTCTTAGTTAATATACAAAGTATGTAAATAACATTGAATTAGTTAATATTGAATCTTTTAGGGTTGGTCAATACTTTCTTCCTCAGCATCGAAAATAGCAAGCAAGGCTACAGAAAATGCTATCAGAACTGGAGAGCTGGCTATGCAAAAGGTACATGCCAGATGTCAATTGCAACATTCATTTTATTGAAAAATGGGTTATTAGATTATCATTTGACATTTACTACTGACTGGTTGTGTTTTACTTCAGTTCTTAGTACAATTGTATTTTTTATCATGCTTTTTATTTTCGTTTTATTTTATTTCATTTATATTAGGTACGCGATGGTACTCTTTGGGAAGAAGTTGGAGCTCAAGCTAATAATATAGCTAGCAAGGTAGATAATTGCATATTAGCAATATTTTTTCTTATCAATTTCATACATTCATCACATTTACGCTTGTTTCAATAATTACATTTTCTTTAACTCGCGAATCACTGAATCAGCGTCTATTATTTGAAAATAGGTTGGAGATTTAGGTAGAAGAGGATGGGGTGATATTGGAGGAACAAATTCAATTGAACAGAATCAATATACTACAAGGGAACACTATCAAAGTTCTTCTGCTGCTTATCAAAACAGCGATCCAGTTCAATACCATTCCACTGAAAAAACGTCTTTAATGAAAACATCGCAATCTAAGTAAGTAAAAATGATCGTTCACTGCTTCTATAATTTCTTCCTGTCCATATTTTTTTAGGACCAACGCATCAACTGCAAATTGTGAATGGGATTGGGGGAATGATTCAAAGCAAAGTAATGACACAACAAATTCCAAATCGATGCAAAGAAAATCGAGGGACAAGCCTAAAGAAGAAGCGCTAATTAACTTTGACACGGATAACCACTCATCGAATTGGAATTCCAAACTTGAAGATGATGCATGGGAGATATTAAACAATTAATTATTGTTTAATAATTAGGAAAATTTTGTCAATGTTCGAAATCTTCAAACATCATGTTATACATCGTGTAGATTTTGAACTCGATTGAAGTAACATAACAGCAATTACGTATTATTAAAGTCAATTTATTTTTATTCTGTTGTACTCATTTAAATGTGAAAGATATATGTAGATACACATTATGGAAAACACAATCATATAATACGCGAATGCGTATACATTATGCGCTTTAGAGAGCGTAAATAAACGTTGCGTGTTGCAAACTGATGTGCTCGAAATTTTGATTTATGATTATATATCTCTATACATACGTATATATATACACGTGTAGGTATGTTATAATGAATGTTATTATCTATTTACGAGCTGCCTACTACATTCTGATCACTTTACATTTACTGTATTATTATTCCATAAATATATTGTTGGAGATAAGGATATTAGATAATTCATACAAAGAGAATAAAAATAATTCTTTTATCTTATGGGTATCACATAGGTTTTACTTACAATTATTATGTCGAAACTTATATTTTAATGTAGCATATTCTTTGGAATAAATACTCGTAATTACACTTTATGTAACACAAAGTGAAATCTTCAATATAAAATATTTTTGATAGTAAATTTGTGCCTTACAGAAAATAAATCCAATTACTACAGCATTTATACTTATATATTTGCATTATGAATAAACACAGTAATCCTGTAGTAAAAATACGTAATAAACAGCAGTCAAATTTTATTTATCACAACTTGATCATATATCACTAAGTTATATAAAAGATTATAGGGAATGTTCACTCTTTCCTGGATACACTCTTCTTATTTTCTTTGCATTGCTAATTTTACTAACATATTGCAGAAGCTCTCCTTGGCACTTCGGCCATATCTTTTGTTGTACTTTAACCATTAATAAAAGTAACAAATTCCTATCTTTCTGTGATAAGTCAAAGGACGATGGCTCTTCATAACAGCAGCGATAGAGGAAATTGTATATTGCTCTGCAATCATAACACATAATTAAATTTATATAACTACCGAACAAGTATAAATTTAAAAGTTGCAGAATAAAACATGCACCTAATGTCATGACCCTCCAACTCAGAGGATGGTGGATGGTCTTCAAATAATGATATAAACAACAGTGCCTCTGGTATCATGCTATCCCCAGGTTGATATAATTTCAACCATTTGTCCAAGCACTGATTATTTTCTATATCAGCAGCGATTTTAGAATATTCAAGTATTTTCAATTTTATTTCTCTCGGAGGAATCCTTGGTAGCATCCTCGATATAGCTTGAATATTTTCAGATCCATATTTCTCCAGAGCTTCTAACAACACTTCTTTATCATTTTTGCTCCAGTTCATTTTCGATTTCAATTCATCCTTGCTACTTGTTGGTTCGATATTAGGATTTTTCTGTTTTTGAGTACTCAATGCAGTTTTTCTCCTTTTAGTACCCTTCATTTTTGTATTTACTTAATAATAAATATCTTCTTACAGACTTATCTTCAGTGCAAATGTTTTCCCAAAACACCGGTCACGTTAGAAACGGAAGAAGAACCGAACACTTAGTATGTCTCCTATATAATTAAGGCTCAGATTATAGATTAAAATCTTGTCTTTTTTTTTGTACAATCACGTTATTCAAATACGTATTTATTTTAATTAAATTTCTTTGTACTCGTTCGTGACATTACCTGATCTGAGGTAACCATGAGGTAACGACAACTACAACGACGCGTTTGCTTATGGTTAGACAATGTCGGACTATGACTATACTATAGTCAGAGACATTGCGTATATCGAAATTTTCAAATTTATTCATTGTGCATGTTCTGATCAAATTAAAAATATAGATAAGTAGTAAGATATAAAGGTATTATTTAATCCGTGAATTTACATAAATTTTTAATACAATTCATTTTATTTACAATAGTGCTTGAGAAAGTATCAATGTACATCTAAACTTATGAGCAAAGATTGACTTATCTAATTTATTTTACTTTTTACAAAATTGTAAGCTTCCAAAAGTTTATCCAAATCTTGTTGATTCCTATCTTGATGTAATTTCTATGGGATACATTATGACTGATAAAAAAAGATAATTAGGAAAAGTCAATCTATTACTGTTAGCCAACACTTAAATCTTAAGTATATATGTATGACGAAAATGTAAAACTAAATGATGCGTAATATACATAGTACGTTTAAATGATATATATGTACAGTTAACTATTCTTATGTAACATGGCTTAATGTGAAAGATACTTTTTCTTCAACAAACATAAATATCGATTTCGGATTCTTACTGGAAGTATGAACACTATATCATATATATCTTTCACGTTACAAAAAAATAGTAACAAGATTTATCACGTATCACCAGTATTGAAAAACTTTTTCGTCAATATTTATAGAAATCAAAATTCTGAGATGAACGACCACGTTTCCTAAGAGTTGCTATTCTGCTAGTCATAGACCTAGTGGTACGTAGTTTCTTTTGAATATTTGATATAGGTATTGCATTTGTTTGTGAGGCGGCATGTTTCTTTAAGTGCTGTACAAATTGTATCCTAGAACTTATATATTTTTTACATATTTGACATCTACGTATTTGTTTCTCTGCAACAGAAAAATGATATTGAATTAATCCCCTCGTTTTTGCTAGAGTTGAAAATCGGTCCATGTGATTAACTTACCAGATTTTTTTATTGCGTGTTGTAAACAATGTGCTCTTAATAAGGCAACACTGGGAAGCCATCTACCACAGTCTGAACACCATAACTTTTTTGGTTCCAACGTACAAGTTGATCGCTGACTTTTTTTTCTTTTAACTTTCTTGACTATAGTCGATTGCTTTTTAACAGGTGGTCGTTCCACTGGCGATTTTCTATCTTCACCTTTCTTCAGTAGATGTATGAAACGTACATGGCGTGCTAAGGCTAACGCTACGTCGAATTTCTCTTCACATATTTTGCAAGAAAACGTCTTTTTAACAACTTCTTCTTCCTCTTGTCCCTCTTCTCCTGTTTCATTTTCGCCTTTCTGTTCATTAAATCGTTTGGTACTTGACGATGACTTTGAACAAACTCGTAAATGAGTTTCTAGAGCTCTCTGTTGTCTAAAGTTCCTCGAACAATGCTGACATTGCAACACAACTGTTTTGGAATTTGACTGTTGCGATTCCTCATCGGAATCGCCGACCATTATAATTTCATTTTCTTTGTCGCTAGAATATTTTTCCTTATTATCATCTATAGTTATCTCAACAATATCCCTTTTCGATTCTAATACACTTTCTCCCTCGTCAACGTCGATTTCAATTACCTCGACTTCTTTCCGTTTCATTTTTTTCATTTTCTTTGTGGCGCTATTCTTCGAACGATACCCAAATTTCCTAGTTCGCTTCTTCTTCTTATTTTTATTGTCTTCCTCTGTTATAAGCGACGCCGGTTGTATAATAATTTCTGAATCGTCGCGATTCACGGAAATCAGTTGTTGTTTCCTGGATCGCTTAGTTTTGTACTGTATTTGTGATGATTCCGGCGAGGTACATACTATAGAGCCGTTCGATATATCTAAATTTGTACTATTTGATGTAACATCTGCTGGCGAGTCTTCCAAAGTTCTTATCAGTTCTCGTCTATCTGATGAGTTTGATCTGTTCTTCACAGCAGTGTCAGACACTTTATTGGTACTTTCTGTTTCATAAACAGAATTGTTTTGCTTCTCCTTATCTACTATTTTATTTGCTTGCTTATGTGCTGAATTTGATTTCAAATTTTGGAGTGTCTCGTGAACCTCATCGAACGTTAATTCGGAGTCAGATTGGTCACAATCGTACAAAATGTACTGTACGGTTGATTGTTCAACAAATTCGCCATCGCTTTCACTATTTTGCTGACATTCTTCAGAATTATCTGTTAAATTTATGTAGTATTATGAAAGTTCATATTTTACTTTGTTAGATATGTTGTGTAATTTAATTGTATACACACCCAAATGTCCAGGACCATCCTCCACCATTAAACATGTTACATTAGACAGTGTTTCATCAGCTGCACACATGTTAGGAACTCGTTTTGTGGCCAAATGTAAATCACAATTTTGTATTGCATTTGAATTTTCTTCTAATATATTCCCCTTTTCTCCTATCCTCTTCTTCTCGCTCGACACATATTTATTTCCGTTGTGCACCACGTTTCTTGCAAATTCATTTTTAGTAAAAAATATTGGCGACTGAGTAGTCAACAACTGCCTCCTTATCTGTGTTGGCTTCTTAACTGTTTTCACAGCTCCTTCACCTATTAATCTTTCAACATCTGATCTGTAAATAATAATCATTAGCATATAGAAATATTAACATGAACTGACGTTGGTATACAGTAAATAAAAATACATACTTCAAAAGAAATTGAAAATCGGTCGGTGGTTCGCCAGATTCATCGTACACTGCCACAGCGAATATTTCATCCAAATCTTCAACTGCATATAAAGCTAATTGTTGGCCAGTGGCTGTCACAAACGTAGCTATTGTTTCTTCATCTGTGTCTTGGTCGTCACTTATTTTATCACATGTTTCGGTTCCATTTTCGTCTGATAACTGCAATGTTACACAAACACACACATATACATATTATTATATATATTACAATGACTTATGAATAGAATGTCTATTAAATAAAAGGAATCTTAAATAACAGTTACCCTATTTTTGAAAACATTTACCAATAGTTCCTGCTTAATAATTGGCATCCATTTTTCCTTAGTTGTATTATCTGTGGACAAATTTATGGAATCTTCTGCATATTCAATAGTCAATGATTCTGTTTCCTCTTTGAGATATTCAGTATCACCTTTCTTTTTGCAAATATCTTCATCAGTGGTATTCTCATTCATATCTATAGTTTCTTCCACGACTATTTCTTCAGCAACAACCTGTATATAATTTTTATTTAATAATGAATTGAACTCAGTTTGTTTCTATGGATAGGTGTTCAAATGTTTATTACCATCTCCTCTATATCTTCACTGGGCACAACCATGAATTCTGTTGAACTTTCACTCGTTGCATATGGTTTCTCTATGAAGTCTTCAGAAATCATTTTCTTATGCAAACCAATGTCATTTGAAAGTGCCATTTCAAATATTTTATCAGTTTTTTATTTGGTAATAATTATACTAATTCAACTGGTTAATATCTGTACATATTGAGAAAATGTAACTCCTACAACAGAATTGAGGACTATATTAAGAAAAAGTCATGGTATTATAGTTAAATATTGTTAGAGTTATTTCATATAAGGATATGCTAAAATATCTACTTATACGAATGTTTAGTTATGCTTTTCTCAATGGTCATGACTTACAAGTGGACATGTTTAATGTGAAACAAAGCTCGAATACGCGCGTCCCAATTGATAATTAATGAAAATTGGATTTCATTACGAATACTTGTATTTATAGCTGCATTCAGTAACAAACAAACACAATAATTTGCAACGTTTAAGTTCCATAACACGATAACCTAAATAACATAATGCATAACGATAGTCGTACTGCATATGCATCAAATTTCAGTGAATATCTTTCAAGGATCACTTGCTCCTGTATCTTCTTATTATTAACGTAATAAAAAAAACAATACATAAAACCGTAGTACATATGTAATACAAATGTTCATTTTTCAATTTACGTATACAACTATTATCAGATACGAATTGCACTTGTGTTCTATAATACATATAGAAGCGTAATCCAAAATATTACATGTTTCACATCTTTAGGCATATTATCATATAAATTAAACGAAACTTTTTTCATCAACAAATTTTAGCTTATTACAATTTACAAACGTACGTGATTTCGTTTTTATAGCTAGTTAAGTATAAAATAGCTAAAAATAACCGCGGCCTGTTAGAAACTCAGCATGATAAACCAAAGGCCTAAGGCCTGATACATTACCTCGCGCATATTTAAATTCATTTTATTTTATATGTACAATTAGATAATTACATTTTAAAAGGAAAATTTTATTTTGATTAGAATTAAAAAAGTACCATTTATATCACGTCGATCAATTTCAGAATTTGCTGATTCGGAATTTTGCGATCACTGTATCCCTACCCGCTACTTTTCAATCGGACAAGTTTGGCACGTGATGTTCAAGTAGTTTGACTGGGCAGACATACGCAGATATACTTAGGTGTGCCTGTCAGTCAGCTGATGTATCGAGATTTATTAATTTAACAATCAATCTCTTTTAAATTAAATTGTTTTACTGCTCTTACTTTTGTTTTCATCACGATGGCTCTCCACTCCGCAGGAAAGGGTAAACTCCTTGCTGTGATCGGTGATGAGGTGAATAAAACGTTCGTCAAGTGTTTTACTCAATTGAACTTATTTACAAAACTTTCATTTCAGGATACTTGCGTGGGATTTCTGTTAGGCGGAGTTGGCGAGATTAATAAACATCGTCAACCAAATTTCATGGTTGTCGATAAAAGTAAGTATTTATTCAATGTAAGATTTTCTTCTAATTCAATGTGCGCATTAGTTTAACGTTTTCTTTATATAAGAAATTACACACATATATATGTACAAAAATAGTTTAAGTTTTTCGTCAGTTGTGTATTCATAGTCTTATGAAATTTCTTTGTAGATACGGCTGTAAGTGACATAGAAGATACATTCAAACGTTTCATCAAACGAGATGATATTGATATTATACTCATCAATCAGAATGTAAGTATTTAATATGATCTCTAATTCACTTCTATGTATCTTTCTTAAATCAGAATATATATTTTTTATATTGTATTTAAGGTTGCTGAAATGATCCGTCATGTGATTGACAGTCACACGCAACCCATACCATCAGTATTAGAAATCCCAAGTAAGGATCATCCATATGATGCTAGCAAAGATTCTATCTTAAGGCGTGCAAAGGTATGTTTAAATCCTATATCTTTGATTAATATTTATATCAAATATAGAAAAACATATGGCTTGGAAAGTATTAGTTTGTTCTCTAATCAATTTTAATTTTATGTTATAGGGAATGTTTAATCCAGAAGATATACATTAAATGTATGTATATGAGAAACTGAAGTTGATGACTTCCCTGCTACTTGTTAATCAGTGTACGTAAAATTGTTCTTTATTATAGATTGCATAGAAAAAAAAAATAGAAAAATATACAACATTCCATTATTTAATGTTTCAAAAACTACCAATATCTGTACAGACATGTGGTATCAGTTAAATCAGTTTTTAACAAGAAAAGCATGTTTCAAAACTAAAATGTTATTACGTTACATGCATAAATACTTAATTGTGTAAATAAACAGGTATATAAATACATAAAATGTATCTCATTGTATGAATGATTGCACGACAAGAAAAAGGAGTTCTGAATTTTATTAGAAGTCTTTCAAACAAGATACATATTGTTTTCTCTAATAATAACGCTTTTCTTGTAGCATATAACAAACTCTTTACGTCAAACAAAAAATGGAATTGAATAAGTATAAAACGTTATTGTCGCATTATTACTTCTGTACTATGAGTTTACAATTTTATTTATCTTCGTATTCATTTCTTATTACAAGTGTCGATCAAAACTTTTATTACAAGTTATCTGTATCACTGAGTCGGTCATCAATATATGTGTAACATTTGTTATATATGATTTTCACAAAATATTATACTGAATGTTTGTACGAATATTTTCCTGAATCAAAGAGTTTCGAATTCGAGTGTAACAATAAATATAAATATTTCAATTTTTCTTGAAATAGTATAAAATAACGCACACTCAATAATACTATATGAATTTATAATGATACCCGCACAAAAAGGTATGCGATTGTAAGGACAGAGAAACAGATAATAAATTATTTAAATAAATAATGATTGGTAACTATAGACAATTACTTTTATGATATAGAAAGCAATGTCCTTAATTTGAACGTACAATGACCGAAAATACACATGTGACAATAGCGTAACACGAGCTATCATCGTTCATGTTGTTAATTTTAGAATGAGATGTTTTAATTGTACGTGATCGAATTCAATTCCAAATTTCCATTCAGTTGTATAGAGAATCTTGCTCCTCCTTGGCAGCCATAAATAACTTTTGTATAGTATAAGTAATTTTAACTGGAAATAATAGAAGGTTATTAAAAGAACAAATAAATGAAAATGATACCACATAAGTGTACGTACGAATAAATTTCTGAAACCATACGGGTTTCTTCTTCCACGCGACTCCCACGAAATACGCTGGAACTCCGGACAAAGTTATTAAAGTCCCAATTCCAACTTCGTATGGTCTTTCATAGCAGGGAACGAATACTAGAAACGCGCATATAGCCACAAACGTGATCGGAATCCACAAAGGCATCTGGAAAAAAAGCACTTAAAGTGTTTCCTTTGTTCTCATTTCATGTTGACATTTATCTCATTCCGTACTTTAATTGGTCGATGCATATTTGGTTTCTTATAACGAAGCCAAAGAACGCCAGCTACAGAGAGCATTATGAAAAATGATTCGACTATACTGCAATATGTTATCAGTACAAAAATATCACTCGTGCACAGCATCGTTAAAGATAATAAACACTGAAATCAGAAACAAATACTTATATTAACGAACAATAAGGATGGAAATATCATATTTTGTAATGCGTGCGTACGAGGAAAACCAGAGCCGGTGTCGGTGTAAACCGTGAAACATTAATATGGCTTAACATCGAAGGGAAGTGTCCGTTCCTAGCACCGACGAAGCACATTCGCGACGATGTCATAATATGTACACTCAATCCTCCAAACGCAGATATAGCTACCATAACAGGTATTGTCCACGCCATTATCCCAAGAACTTGATCACCGAAAGTCTAATAAAAGTTGGGTGCAACGTTTCCAATCAACATATATTGAAAAATATTGGTGTATCTAATTAACATAGAAGGTGCATAGTACTGACCACAGCAATCGCATGAGAAGCAATCATCGCGGTTGGTGTTAAAACTGACAAATAAGCTACATTTGCTAATACGTAGATAAGTGTGACTAAGGGCAATGATATGTATATAGCTCGTGGTAAATTTCTGTAAAAACAAATTGAATTATACTGAAAGAAGAAGACAAGAATGTATTAATTGAGATGGATACATACACATAAGGATCTTTTAATTCCTCAGTCATAAAATTTAAGTAATTCCAACCGGAATATGAAAATATACCAGAATAGAAAGCTACTGCTATTTTGCCAGGATCCGTAATTGTATTTTCGAAAGAATTTTCGAAATNATGTTGTTAATTTTAGAATGAGATGTTTTAATTGTACGTGATCGAATTCAATTCCAAATTTCCATTCAGTTGTATAGAGAATCTTGCTCCTCCTTGGCAGCCATAAATAACTTTTGTATAGTATAAGTAATTTTAACTGGAAATAATAGAAGGTTATTAAAAGAACAAATAAATGAAAATGATACCACATAAGTGTACGTACGAATAAATTTCTGAAACCATACGGGTTTCTTCTTCCACGCGACTCCCACGAAATACGCTGGAACTCCGGACAAAGTTATTAAAGTCCCAATTCCAACTTCGTATGGTCTTTCATAGCAGGGAACGAATACTAGAAACGCGCATATAGCCACAAACGTGATCGGAATCCACAAAGGCATCTGGAAAAAAAGCACTTAAAGTGTTTCCTTTGTTCTCATTTCATGTTGACATTTATCTCATTCCGTACTTTAATTGGTCGATGCATATTTGGTTTCTTATAACGAAGCCAAAGAACGCCAGCTACAGAGAGCATTATGAAAAATGATTCGACTATACTGCAATATGTTATCAGTACAAAAATATCACTCGTGCACAGCATCGTTAAAGATAATAAACACTGAAATCAGAAACAAATACTTATATTAACGAACAATAAGGATGGAAATATCATATTTTGTAATGCGTGCGTACGAGGAAAACCAGAGCCGGTGTCGGTGTAAACCGTGAAACATTAATATGGCTTAACATCGAAGGGAAGTGTCCGTTCCTAGCACCGACGAAGCACATTCGCGACGATGTCATAATATGTACACTCAATCCTCCAAACGCAGATATAGCTACCATAACAGGTATTGTCCACGCCATTATCCCAAGAACTTGATCACCGAAAGTCTAATAAAAGTTGGGTGCAACGTTTCCAATCAACATATATTGAAAAATATTGGTGTATCTAATTAACATAGAAGGTGCATAGTACTGACCACAGCAATCGCATGAGAAGCAATCATCGCGGTTGGTGTTAAAACTGACAAATAAGCTACATTTGCTAATACGTAGATAAGTGTGACTAAGGGCAACGATATGTATATAGCTCGTGGTAAATTTCTGTAAAAACAAATTGAATTATACTGAAAGAAGAAGACAAGAATGTATTAATTGAGATGGATACATACACATAAGGATCTTTTAATTCCTCAGTCATAAAATTTAAGTAATTCCAACCGGAATATGAAAATATACCAGAATAGAAAGCTACTGCTATTTTGCCAGGATCCGTAATTGTATTTTCGAAAGAATTTTCGAAATTTTCTGTGTGCCCTATAATAAGTTATACGTTTATAAGTAACACTGTTGACAATATTATGATGTTACTAAAATTATGCTTACCTAACATTACCCAAACCAACCCGGTGATAATTATAATTACTAGTGCACCAATCTTAGCAAACATGAATATATTTTGCATTTTCGATGTGTCCTTCACATCATAACAATTTGCAAATGTAAGTAGACCTGTTAACAGATTAATTATTATTCTGCTGCTAGATGCAAATATTGTATAAAGTATCTTACAAATGGTGGCTGCTGCTAGTAAGCGTACACCATCGTCTGGGATAGAACAATTAGGGAAAAATGGTTGTAAAACGTATTGTGCGAAAGTTAGTCCCATGATCGCATTTGTAGTTGGTCTGCAATTGAAGACAAGTATTAGATTGCGTACTTTACTTTTAACAGCAATGATACTTGTTAACTTACACGAAAATTAAATTGGCAGCCCATAAGTACAGAAAGGCAGGTAGATCACCAAAAGCCTCGTAAATATATGCATAATCGCCGCCGCTACGAGGTATACAGGTACCCAATTCGGCATAGCATAATGCTCCGACCATAGAAAGTAAACCACACAATACCCAAACAATTAAAGAGACTCCGACACTTCCTACTTCTGTGATTATACCCTTCGGGGAGATAAAAATACCTGAAGTCAGGAAAATCTTATATTTCTTTTGCATTATTCTTTCTGACATTATCAAGTTATCATGAAGTTGTAAAATATATAAAAAACACAATGTCATTTACCAGAACCACATATGATCCCCAAAATAATAGCAACACCCTCTAAGAGGCCAAGCTGTTTCTTCATTTGTACTTTTTCCATCCCGCTAGCTTCTTTATCAGCTTGTTTACAATTATGAGATTCATCGTCTGAGTTAATCAACTGTATATCTTTNATAACGAAACCTGTTAAAACGTGCCTTAGTAGAGTCGATGCCTGCAATATGTTAATGACATGCACATATGAAATTTGCGAAGTAAATCGAACAGTCATGCATCCGTAAAAATATCAACTTATAGTCCAGGAATAAAAGAGATTAATTAGCCACCGTATAAAATTACTTTTGAATCACCNTAGGAGAATCATCAAATATTTGAGAGACCATTTTATTTATCTGCAATGTAGGATGTGTAATATACATATGAGATGTTACACTCNTCTGACATAAAGATTTCATTGTTAAAGCTAGATTAATTAATCCTAACTTTCTGATGGTTGTTGCCTGAAGCGTCGTTTTCGATTTGCCAATATAGAAGTTATGATTACGAAGTTGTACTTCCAAACACTCGCTAGAAATGAAATAGCACTCAGCGCATTGAGGAAATACGAAATGCGAATACTGAGAGAAAACTAAATTATATCAAACAGACTAAGGCAAAAGTTTCAAATTCGTAGTTTTCATAATTTCTAGTTTACCTCAATTTAATGTAGACGATTCCACCTAAAGGTATGAAGTCTTCGTAAAACCGCGTAACAAATACGTAATTGCTGTTATAATAAATGCATTTCTGTTGAATAGGGAGCTTTGCCAATTTCTCCCAAATTTTCAACAAATACCCATTCGATAAACCTTCGAGAAAAATGTAGAATCTCTCGCAGTCTTGAATAACGAAACCTGTTAAAACGTGCCTTAGTAGAGTCGATGCCTGCAATATATAGTAATGACATGCACATATGAAATTTGCGAAGTAAATCGAACAGTCATGCATCCGTGAAAATATCAACTTATAGTCCAGGAATAAAAGAGATTAATTAGCCACCGTATAAAATTACTTTTGAATCACTGCCTCCGTACGATGATTGAGAATTCAATAAACTGGAATTATGCTTAGAAACTTCGGCCGAGATTTCGGTGGCCAGTTTCGCGTCATTTAAATTCAGGAAAATCCGATTAAATACATTTTCGCGGCGGAGTATTTTTTTTTGAAGCATTCGCAGATCGTAAGCCAGACAAACTCGAATTTTCACCAGTGTACCGTGCAATGTAAGAATGTCAGCGGTAAGCGGTGAATTCTTCCACGAGATTTCTCCTGTTTCTATATTTGTGTCAATTCGAGCGGGGAAAATGCTACACGGATGCATCAACGCGTTCGTCAGCCTCACGTCCCAAAATCCTCGCAAAAGATCGGATACATCGAATTCGGTAACGCCTAATAAAACTTCATCACTGATTGCCTCGTTAATACTTCGTACCCCAATTATCTATGTAAATGATAAAAGCTCTTTATTGGTTGTGCGTTGTTTGAAGATCTTATATAGCGTATCGCGTTTCATCGGATAGAAGATTTACCTCAACGGTAAGGAATTGTGTATTAAGGAAACTAATTATCTCCAGAGACTGAAATTCTTCACAAAGCAAACATTTGATGAATTCGAAACACATCGTTTTATCCGGAATATAATACGGTGTAATGAACGTGCGTTGTGCAAAGAGAATTTTTGCATACAGGCACTTGAAACCGTTTTCTCTCATTATATCAATGGGGAGATTTGACAATTGTTCCAATTTAATGGATATGGGATTCAGATTCATTCGTACTTGCTTGTCCGATAAAATATTCTCGCATTGTGCATAAATTAAGGTAGACGACATGTTTTGGTCTTCCGTGCGATGGTAATTGGTAACTGTACCTATATCTAAGTACAAAATCACTTTTTAATCTAAGCAATATAAAAATCTCAATTGCCAAAGCAATTACAGATTGATTAGAGTTATAGTTCGTTGTTGATTACATTATTTTATGGCAGTGAAAGAGTATTTTTAACATCGCGATTTGTTTGTAAATCGAATAAGTAACGATTCGTTTTAAATCTAGTTCTTGAAATCGTTTCTTCTATTTGCTCATATGAAATGTTAAACATAGTACGTGATAAATATACAATGTTTAAATTAACGTTAATAGTTATATAAATAATAGAAATATTCCAGTTTTTATAAACAAAATTGGATTCCAAGGATTCCTCGTTAGTATAGTGGTTTAGTATCCCCGCTCCTCATGCCCACGTTCCTTTGGCTTAGGCCCTTTACTGATGGCTCATTACGAGCCCCACCTATACCGTATGTTTTTCATGCAATATCGCAAGAGATCTTCCTTCCTATGAGAATTTCCCAATGAAGGGAACAATGGGAATGTTTATTCTTAGATATAATGCTATTTTTTTCGTGAAGTTTTTCTAGCACTCCTAACTGTATGTTTTTGTACCTGATTCAATAAAAACTATTCTTACAAAAAAAAAAAAAAAAATTTAGTATCCCCGCCTGTCACGCGGGAGACCGGGGTTCGATTCCCCGACGGGGAGAGATTATATTTTTGCATCTTTAAAACGTCTGTCAGCTATTCATTTGAATATATTTTTAGAATAAGTGTATCAAGGGACGCGGTAGCAGGACATAAAGTTTGACCCTTCAGGTCAGATTAGGTTTTTAATTTACCAGAGAATAAGACTTCAGCAGGCAGATGTATTTCAAATGATTCTGTACCAAAACTCCCCTTGCTTTTTGTATCTGGCTTCTTGGTTTTATTATTTGTATATCTCTTAGCTCGTTTCAACGACGTCGATGTACCTTTTTGCGATGAAGAAACGAGTTCTTCGAAATTTAAAGTCACAGGTGGAAGACATTTCTTTCTCAACATCTTTCGAAAATAATATTCATGCACGCGATCTAATATAATTTTTATATTAAATGAACAGCTAATGATATTAAATTTTTTATTTTTCTCGTTACGTTGTGAATTTCTTCTTGTTTTTTTCGTACCTGGTGTTGTTTCGACATATGTAGTAACACTAAAATCGCCGTAATCTTCATGTGAAATTGTCATTGGTTCAGGGAGTGGTGGAATTGAAGATTTAGAAGTAGAATTAAGGGGATGTATTTCAAGAAATTCTTCTTTTGTATCAAGGAAATCATCATCAATATAAAATCCCTTTACCTTATCCTGTTTAGCTCTATAATAAGTTACATAAAAATAAAAATATGCGTTGTACTATTAAAATCCATATCTATGACAGACCTTTCAGATAACTTTTGCCTCCCATAAAATATGTGGAACACAATTACGTAGTTGAAAAATTTTCTTAACTGTGTTTCATTTAAGTAAACTAAATGATGAATAGAAAATATGACCCAACAAGTTTTCTCTTTAATTGTACACGGTATGGATTTCAAGCACCAGTCATTATTCTCAGTATAAATCTTCGCAGCCATTTCCCAACAACGACAATCGAACTTAAAATTATAGTTGGGTAGGAGTTCGTATTCAACGTGCATTTCGGCTAATGTTTCACCCACGTTTAAAATATTCTTTGAAGATTGCGTATCTTCGTTTGTAGTTTTACTAATTTTCCTCTTTTTCTGTTTGCTAACCTTGCTTTTCCCTTTTTTAATGTGCGCTTCAGAGTTGACAGGAATTGAAAATCCGAAAGTTATTACAAAATGCATCACAATTATTACAAAACGGCAATATATAATGTCATATGCTAACTAATTGCACGTAAGTAAGTAATTTATGTGGCGCCTCTAGTGGAGTAGCTTTATATAAAATGAGATATTATATACACATATACAAAGTATGTATATGTATATATCTACATATATACATACGTATGACATATGTGGCATCGTCCTTGTCTATGACAGTTCATTTATTAAATCACAAATTATATTTTTTCAACTTATCCATTTATTGAAAAGTTAACAAACTACAGGAACAGTAAAAAAATGCATATGTTTTCCAAGTACATACACATATATACACATAATAAATTAGTTTATCATGCATAGTTAACTGGTAGCAAATCTGAAGTACATTATTTGTAAAAAAAGAATGAAATAAATACGATGGATTCATAAAACACGGTTACTCATAATTTAAAGAGAAGAAATCAGATCATTATATGTGAACATAAAGTACAATGGGACAGTGATCACTGCCGAATACTTTATCCCTCATGACATTGTCACAGACATCGTCTTTAATCCTCTCAGATACCAAAAAATAGTCTAGTCGCCTGTATGGGAATATATTAAATGTATAGCATGAAAATGCTATTCTTAACGTGCAAATAATTTGTATGTACTTACCATCCAATATTTTTACTTCGAGCATTAGCAAAGTACGACCAAAACGTGTATGCACCTGTTTTATCAGGATACAATGCCCGAAATGTATCCACGAAACCTGCTTCTAAGAAATCGGTCATATCTTCCCTTTCTTCCTTCGTAAATCCAGCATTCTTTGTGTTTGTTTTAGGATTCGTTAAATCTAAATCGATCAAAGATATATTAATAGAAATTAACTGGTATAAACCCTGTGTTAAGATTAAAGATATGTAATAATTAAATTCCTACCAATCTCTTGATGAGCAACGTTCATATCGCCACAGATAATAACAGGTTTCTTTTCATCTAATTCTTTTATGAAAGCTTTGAAAGCTTTGTTCCACTTCAATCTCTTTGGTAACGTTACTAGTTTTTGACCAGAATTAGGAACATCTATAATATAAAATACTATAAAGTCTAACATTTTACTTTACAATACCTTACAATGTTTAAATAACTTACAAACATTAACTAGATAGAAATCTGGATACTCTGCAGTAATCAATCTACCATCATCATCAAATTCAGAATTATCTAAACCATATTTTACATCAATTGGCTTTTGTTTAGAGTACAATGCAAGGCCACAGTAGCCAGGTTTTTTACCTATTTGTAATGTAAAACACTTTAGTATTCTGTATATAAATTTATGTTAAATTATGAAAACTCTTACTATCAAGGAAATAATGATGATAATTCTTTAATTTAACTTCCGGTGGTAACTTGTCTGTGTTACACTTAGTCTCTTGGAGCGCAACAATATCTGCATCTTCTTTCATAATGTAATCAAGTCCATTTTTCTGAATAAAAAAATAATAATAGAATGATATATATATATATATTTCATATTTAAAATGTATAAAATGATCTCCGTACTTTAAGAAGTGCTCTTATGCCAGAGACGTTCCAACTAGAAATCTTTAGATTGTATTTGTGTCCAGATGTGCTTAGGTTTTTGCAGCCAAAATCAATTGCATTTAGATCTGTATCTATTTTATTCATAACTGGTTTTGCCTCTGTTTTGGTACGCTTTGGTACAGGCTCTTCCGTATCACTTTCATCCCTTTTAGTTTTCTTGGCCGTTGTTTTCTCTGCCTTTGGTGTTTTACTTTTCTTTTCGTCATCCTTATTTCCCTTAGAATCCTTCTAATTATAAAATAAAGTCCAAAATATGTAATAACATTTATGGCAACACGGACGCACGTTCCATAGCTGAAGTGCTCGATAAAATGATTTTTTGTAAAAGAAAAAAGGGTACATATAAAAATATATCAGTTTAAGTGTAGTTAGTAAATATTCATTTGGAACAATGAATTATTTTATTCTCTAACCTTCGGAGCTCGACTTCGTTTTGGCGGCATACCGGTTCTGCCGTGCACACAAAATGCTCTAAGTCTCTAATTATAATATCAACACTAATATAAAAATAATTCGAGAAATATGTATCTTGTCGATTTCTTCCTATTACAAACAGTTAATTTTGTTGGATGATACAGAACTAATTACATATTGGGCAAATTCGAAGATGCGTAGAATAAAGAAGTGTATATCAACCATGGATACAGGAATAACAGGAATAAAAGTCCTGCTTTAAACAGGAGGGGATGTGACTGTGACTGCAATGTGACTGTATGGGGTGATGGGGTGCAAGTCATAAATTAACTATAAAACATAATAATTCTTTGCAATAAACTGGATTTTTAATCCAATTTAATTCATGTAATAAATTTTTATAAACTGTATTATTAAAATAATTATCTATCTATAATAATAATAACTCTATATTATATTCTACTAAAAAAAATGATGTGTATTCATATGTAAACTTATGTGGCTGGAAATAAAAATATGTTCTTTCTTTTGCGCCTTTCATGTAATTCTCTTCCGAAAAATATTATTTTATTCACGCAATTCATGCATGCTGTTCAATCCCAAATCCCAAGTCCCAAGGATGTCATGGTCATGAAAAGTCCACCCCAGCCCCCAGCCCAGCGATATCATATATAGTCGGAGTCGGATTGGAATGTGTCAGTTTTGAAGGATTGTGAGTAGGATAACTGACACGATAAAATCAGAATTTCCATGTTAGTAGCTGATGTATGAACATCAATAAATATATGGACGACGACTCAAGCTAATGTAAAATACGAGCAGATGTACATATGTAAATACAATTGAATTTGGATATGTTTACCAATAAAAAAAACAATTTGCCACCACGACCTAATATTCCAAATTCCGAGCATATGCTTGAAGATCTCAACAATGCTCCAACCAACGACGTAGCATTTAAACTAGTAAATAAAGGTACCACTCCTTTTAACATTCTATTGCAAATAATTGTTGAAAGATACGAAATGTCAAATTATAACCTCTTGCTCGAAAGCTTCGTGCGTAGTTACTTTTATATACTCTGTTGCTCGTGTGCTAATTGAGATTTATGTACAATTTTTTTTCAGATGATATTTCAGGAGATAATTTGAGCAACACTTCTGATACGTATAATAAAGTGAAAATGTATTTAAATATGAAGCAACAATTAAAATATTTGGAAACTACTCTTGAAAACAAGGTACAACAATTGAGAGCTGACAATGATGAAATAAAAAGTCTCGCCGATGATATTAAGAAACAAGCTCAAGCTGCATTAATAACATAACTATTCTTGTCATTTCAAATAATATTAATATCATCCAATGGCCTGAATTAGCTGTAATATAAAAACAGTTTCATGCTATCATGCAATAAATCAACTGATTCGCATGCAAATTATTTTTAGTCATGATGTATTATCAATTATACAAAATATTTATACTGTTACAACATGTAGATACAGTTAACATTGTATAAAAATAAATGTTACAATAATTGGTCTCTTACATTATATCTGTATATGTATCATGTATGTATATGTAATATAAAAAATTTCATACATAAAATTTAGTATATAACGCAATAATATAATGTTTCCTAATTTAATCTTAATCTACATAAGTCTTTGAAACTTTAATACAAACATGGCCAATATAATATCCATAGGCGATTAAAAGGCACCACAGTTAGAACGATAAACACTGTGAATTAAATCCCATCTACGTGTTTGCAATACTACCTTGAGAATATGCAACTATTCCTGTACCTTTCCATTACTTGGAATTATTACAGCTATTGAATTATATAAAAATACGTTTCCTACAAATAGTATAATTGCAAAAGTTTGATATTGTGATATGGACTTCATTGTGCTTATAGTTACTAAAAGTAGATAGTATTATAACTATTCTATACAAATGCTTTAGAAAATACTGTTGTGCATTGATTAAATTTTTCATATCTTAATTGGGGATGCCTCCTGAAACGTCGTACCTAACTAATGGATCAGAAAGATAAGAACACCATGTAAAGCCAGGTGGATACCCTGAAAAAATTATGCAAATGTTTTCACTTAATATACTCAAACAATTTATCAAGTATAACATGGTAAGCAACATCATGAAGAAAACTTTACATTGTGCTACACATAAATGACATGAGAGAACGAACCTGTATTATTCATTACTTGAATTCTAACTCTGAACGTATATGATAATAAAATGATATCTAACAATACTTACAATTATAGTACGTATGGAAATGTGTGTCACGAAATAGATGTAGTCGAGATAAGTTATCAAAATGTATTGCCTTTTATCCAGCTGCATGCAAGTAACATCCCTGGATTAGTCAGTGGTTAGTGACAAATACCTATGTTTGAAAAAAATTTCCTTATGTCACAAAAGGTACAATTAGGCAATTAAGACTATGCGACACACTTTTGTGCAATAATTCAATTATCTTTTAATTATAATAAGCTTTTTACAAAAATACAATAGTACCTTCACCAAAGGAAACATACATATCATGTGTTTATCTTTATTTATATAACATCTTCAACAATAATATAAAAGTGCTTTACATTTGATTTATGTATATAAAAGTAGAACAATTCTGTCCGTTTACATATATTAAGTATCATCAAACGGAATATAAAAGTATACAATATATATATATATATGTATATATATATTAATTATGTTTTCATTTTACATAATTCGTCGATATGTTCAATTAGGACGGAAATATATAAGTTCATTGTTGTATCAATTTTACAACATTAATAATGATTAATTACTCGCAATTACTGCAGACTGGTTTTAGCTGCTCTCAATATCAAGTCTTTAGTTTACGAAATTGCCTTAATTTAAAGAATACCGAAATTATTTTTCTCTTTAGAAGTAACAGATAATATTTGTATAATTTATACATAATTTTCCACTAAGAGAAATATACGTATGATAATACCATTACACGTATAATATGCATATAGCATTTCTATAAAATTCTTTGCAACTGTAAAAGCACATA
>SMSR01015665.1:0-11185 GCA_019453355.1 Ceratina japonica | reverse complement strand
TTATTTTACAATATAAACACATACATTTATGAATTAATTGATGATTGTTATTATCATATGTTTCATATAATTTTTAACAATAACTAGTACCAAATTGTGTTAATTCTAAGTGATTAATAAGCCAATAATCTTTGTCTCTCATTCATGAAATTAATGAAAATTTATACATACCTTTATGGGACTTAATTTCTACTATCTAAATATAATACTGAAATTCTTCCTTTTGGTATAAACGAGGTAATAAATTATTGTACACTGTAATGTACATAAGAACGTTTAAATATTATCTGTAACCATCAATCTGTTGTATTCCTTTTTGGATGTATAACATCATCTGAAACGTAGAATACTTTTATCAATTCAATTATCATAAAAATATGTAATGTATTTTAACGTTTCAGTCAAAATTATTTGAGAAATAGAGTTCACCGACACCTTACTTGGTTTAGACAAAGAAATTAAATGAAAAACGTACCTAGGTTATGCAATCCGAGAAAAGCACGTGTGCTAGGATTAGGACACAGTACAGATACGTTTCCAAGCCTCGTGTGTATGTGACTATTTAAGTACAACGTTTATAATTGTTTTTATCAAAGTAATGTTACAAAACAATATTTACACGAAACGTAAAATGTTATTAATAGAACTAAAACTGTGTTAACACCTGTGGAATATGTTTCCTACGCGTGGTGCACATTTCAATCGATAGAAACTATAAAAAGGTACCTGATGTAATTCGTACTAAAATTACATAATGTTGACATAAGTATATCCTTTTCGAGTTAAATTTCGTCTTTTATAAAACCATTATGTTAGTAAAACAATTTACGTTCAGAAAATTTAATACTACTTTATTCCTTTTAATTATAACTGTGCGGCATCGATTAATTATCACGTGTCCTTCATATATAGTTTTTACTTAAATTTTGAGAGTTGTGTCTAATTGACTTCAAACTTTCGACTTTGCACCTACTGCTTGCAATAAATTTAAAGTGCATTATAGATTCATGATTCATTTATTTGCCATTTGTCGATTCGTCTATTTTACGAATATTATCGATGAATGCTTTTACATCATTTGGCTCTGGGAATAAACGTGTCTGACATAAAGATTTCATTGTTAAAGCTAGATTAATTAATCCTAACTTTCTGATGGTTGTTGCCTGAAGCGTCGTTTTCGATTTGCCAATATAGAAGTTATGATTACGAAGTTGTACTTCCAAACACTCGCTAGAAATGAAATAGCACTCAGCGCATTGAGGAAATACGAAATGCGAATACTGAGAGAAAACTAAATTATATCAAACAGACTAAGGCAAAAGTTTCAAATTCGTAGTTTTCATAATTTCTAGTTTACCTCAATTTAATGTAGACGATTCCACCTAAAGGTATGAAGTCTTCGTAAAACCGCGTAACAAATACGTAATTGCTGTTATAATAAATGCATTTCTGTTGAATAGGGAGCTTTGCCAATTTCTCCCAAATTTTCAACAAATACCCATTCGATAAACCTTCGAGAAAAATGTAGAATCTCTCGCAGTCTTGAATAACGAAACCTGTTAAAACGTGCCTTAGTAGAGTCGATGCCTGCAATATATAGTAATGACATGCACATATGAAATTTGCGAAGTAAATCGAACAGTCATGCATCCGTGAAAATATCAACTTATAGTCCAGGAATAAAAGAGATTAATTAGCCACCGTATAAAATTACTTTTGAATCACTGCCTCCGTACGATGATTGAGAATTCAATAAACTGGAATTATGCTTAGAAACTTCGGCCGAGATTTCGGTGGCCAGTTTCGCGTCATTTAAATTCAGGAAAATCCGATTAAATACATTTTCGCGGCGGAGTATTTTTTTTTGAAGCATTCGCAGATCGTAAGCCAGACAAACTCGAATTTTCACCAGTGTACCGTGCAATGTAAGAATGTCAGCGGTAAGCGGTGAATTCTTCCACGAGATTTCTCCTGTTTCTATATTTGTGTCAATTCGAGCGGGGAAAATGCTACACGGATGCATCAACGCGTTCGTCAGCCTCACGTCCCAAAATCCTCGCAAAAGATCGGATACATCGAATTCGGTAACGCCTAATAAAACTTCATCACTGATTGCCTCGTTAATACTTCGTACCCCAATTATCTATGTAAATGATAAAAGCTCTTTATTGGTTGTGCGTTGTTTGAAGATCTTATATAGCGTATCGCGTTTCATCGGATAGAAGATTTACCTCAACGGTAAGGAATTGTGTATTAAGGAAACTAATTATCTCCAGAGACTGAAATTCTTCACAAAGCAAACATTTGATGAATTCGAAACACATCGTTTTATCCGGAATATAATACGGTGTAATGAACGTGCGTTGTGCAAAGAGAATTTTTGCATACAGGCACTTGAAACCGTTTTCTCTCATTATATCAATGGGGAGATTTGACAATTGTTCCAATTTAATGGATATGGGATTCAGATTCATTCGTACTTGCTTGTCCGATAAAATATTCTCGCATTGTGCATAAATTAAGGTAGACGACAAGTTTTGGTCTTCCGTGCGATGGTAATTGGTAACTGTACCTATATCTAAGTACAAAATCACTTTTTAATCTAAGCAATATAAAAATCTCAATTGCCAAAGCAATTACAGATTGATTAGAGTTATAGTTCGTTGTTGATTACATTATTTTATGGCAGTGAAAGAGTATTTTTAACATCGCGATTTGTTTGTAAATCGAATAAGTAACGATTCGTTTTAAATCTAGTTCTTGAAATCGTTTCTTCTATTTGCTCATATGAAATGTTAAACATAGTACGTGATAAATATACAATGTTTAAATTAACGTTAATAGTTATATAAATAATAGAAATATTCCAGTTTTTATAAACAAAATTGGATTCCAAGGATTCCTCGTTAGTATAGTGGTTTAGTATCCCCGCTCCTCATGCCCACGTTCCTTTGGCTTAGGCCCTTTACTGATGGCTCATTACGAGCCCCACCTATACCGTATGTTTTTCATGCAATATCGCAAGAGATCTTCCTTCCTATGAGAATTTCCCAATGAAGGGAACAATGGGAATGTTTATTCTTAGATATAATGCTATTTTTTTCGTGAAGTTTTTCTAGCACTCCTAACTGTATGTTTTTGTACCTGATTCAATAAAAACTATTCTTACAAAAAAAAAAAAAAAAATTTAGTATCCCCGCCTGTCACGCGGGAGACCGGGGTTCGATTCCCCGACGGGGAGAGATTATATTTTTGCATCTTTAAAACGTCTGTCAGCTATTCATTTGAATATATTTTTAGAATAAGTGTATCAAGGGACGCGGTAGCAGGACATAAAGTTTGACCCTTCAGGTCAGATTAGGTTTTTAATTTACCAGAGAATAAGACTTCAGCAGGCAGATGTATTTCAAATGATTCTGTACCAAAACTCCCCTTGCTTTTTGTATCTGGCTTCTTGGTTTTATTATTTGTATATCTCTTAGCTCGTTTCAACGACGTCGATGTACCTTTTTGCGATGAAGAAACGAGTTCTTCGAAATTTAAAGTCACAGGTGGAAGACATTTCTTTCTCAACATCTTTCGAAAATAATATTCATGCACGCGATCTAATACAATTTTTATATTAAATGAACAGCTAATGATATTAAATTTTTTATTTTTCTCGTTACGTTGTGAATTTCTTCTTGTTTTTTTCGTACCTGGTGTTGTTTCGACATATGTAGTAACACTAAAATCGCCGTAATCTTCATGTGAAATTGTCATTGGTTCAGGGAGTGGTGGAATTGAAGATTTAGAAGTAGAATTAAGGGGATGTATTTCAAGAAATTCTTCTTTTGTATCAAGGAAATCATCATCAATATAAAATCCCTTTACCTTATCCTGTTTAGCTCTATAATAAGTTACATAAAAATAAAAATATGCGTTGTACTATTAAAATCCATATCTATGACAGACCTTTCAGATAACTTTTGCCTCCCATAAAATATGTGGAACACAATTACGTAGTTGAAAAATTTTCTTAACTGTGTTTCATTTAAGTAAACTAAATGATGAATAGAAAATATGACCCAACAAGTTTTCTCTTTAATTGTACACGGTATGGATTTCAAGCACCAGTCATTATTCTCAGTATAAATCTTCGCAGCCATTTCCCAACAACGACAATCGAACTTAAAATTATAGTTGGGTAGGAGTTCGTATTCAACGTGCATTTCGGCTAATGTTTCACCCACGTTTAAAATATTCTTTGAAGATTGCGTATCTTCGTTTGTAGTTTTACTAATTTTCCTCTTTTTCTGTTTGCTAACCTTGCTTTTCCCTTTTTTAATGTGCGCTTCAGAGTTGACAGGAATTGAAAATCCGAAAGTTATTACAAAATGCATCACAATTATTACAAAACGGCAATATATAATGTCATATGCTAACTAATTGCACGTAAGTAAGTAATTTATGTGGCGCCTCTAGTGGAGTAGCTTTATATAAAATGAGATATTATATACACATATACAAAGTATGTATATGTATATATCTACATATATACATACGTATGACATATGTAGCATCGTCCTTGTCTATGACAGTTCATTTATTAAATCACAAATTATATTTTTTCAACTTATCCATTTATTGAAAAGTTAACAAACTACAGGAACAGTAAAAAAATGCATATGTTTTCCAAGTACATACACATATATACACATAATAAATTAGTTTATCATGCATAGTTAACTGGTAGCAAATCTGAAGTACATTATTTGTAAAAAAAGAATGAAATAAATACGATGGATTCATAAAACACGGTTACTCATAATTTAAAGAGAAGAAATCAGATCATTATATGTGAACATAAAGTACAATGGGACAGTGATCACTGCCGAATACTTTATCCCTCATGACATTGTCACAGACATCGTCTTTAATCCTCTCAGATACCAAAAAATAGTCTAGTCGCCTGTATGGGAATATATTAAATGTATAGCATGAAAATCCTATTCTTAACGTGCAAATAATTTGTATGTACTTACCATCCAATATTTTTACTTCGAGCATTAGCAAAGTACGACCAAAACGTGTATGCACCTGTTTTATCAGGATACAATGCCCGAAATGTATCCACGAAACCTGCTTCTAAGAAATCGGTCATATCTTCCCTTTCTTCCTTCGTAAATCCAGCATTCTTTGTGTTTGTTTTAGGATTCGTTAAATCTAAATCGATCAAAGATATATTAATAGAAATTAACTGGTATAAACCCTGTGTTAAGATTAAAGATATGTAATAATTAAATTCCTACCAATCTCTTGATGAGCAACGTTCATATCGCCACAGATAATAACAGGTTTCTTTTCATCTAATTCTTTTATGAAAGCTTTGAAAGCTTTGTTCCACTTCAATCTCTTTGGTAACGTTACTAGTTTTTGACCAGAATTAGGAACATCTATAATATAAAATACTATAAAGTCTAACATTTTACTTTACAATACCTTACAATGTTTAAATAACTTACAAACATTAACTAGATAGAAATCTGGATACTCTGCAGTAATCAATCTACCATCATCATCAAATTCAGAATTATCTAAACCATATTTTACATCAATTGGCTTTTGTTTAGAGTACAATGCAAGGCCACAGTAGCCAGGTTTTTTACCTATTTGTAATGTAAAACACTTTAGTATTCTGTATATAAATTTATGTTAAATTATGAAAACTCTTACTATCAAGGAAATAATGATGATAATTCTTTAATTTAACTTCCGGTGGTAACTTGTCTGTGTTACACTTAGTCTCTTGGAGCGCAACAATATCTGCATCTTCTTTCATAATGTAATCAAGTCCATTTTTCTGAATAAAAAAATAATAATAGAATGATATATATATATATATTTCATATTTAAAATGTATAAAATGATCTCCGTACTTTAAGAAGTGCTCTTATGCCAGAGACGTTCCAACTAGAAATCTTTAGATTGTATTTGTGTCCAGATGTGCTTAGGTTTTTGCAGCCAAAATCAATTGCATTTAGATCTGTATCTATTTTATTCATAACTGGTTTTGCCTCTGTTTTGGTACGCTTTGGTACAGGCTCTTCCGTATCACTTTCATCCCTTTTAGTTTTCTTGGCCGTTGTTTTCTCTGCCTTTGGTGTTTTACTTTTCTTTTCGTCATCCTTATTTCCCTTAGAATCCTTCTAATTATAAAATAAAGTCCAAAATATGTAATAACATTTATGGCAACACGGACGCACGTTCCATAGCTGAAGTGCTCGATAAAATGTTTTTGTAAAAGAAAAAAGGGTACATGTAAAAATATATCAGTTTAAGTGTAGTTAGTAAATATTCATTTGGAACAATGAATTATTTTATTCTCTAACCTTCGGAGCTCGACTTCGTTTTGGCGGCATACCGGTTCTGCCGTGCACACAAAATGCTCTAAGTCTCTAATTATAATATCAACACTAATATAAAAATAATTCGAGAAATATGTATCTTGTCGATTTCTTCCTATTACAAACAGTTAATTTTGTTGGATGATACAGAACTAATTACATATTGGGCAAATTCGAAGATGCGTAGAATAAAGAAGTGTATATCAACCATGGATACAGGAATAACAGGAATAAAAGTCCTGCTTTAAACAGGAGGGGATGTGACTGTGACTGCAATGTGACTGTATGGGGTGATGGGGTGCAAGTCATAAATTAACTATAAAACATAATAATTCTTTGCAATAAACTGGATTTTTAATCCAATTTAATTCATGTAATAAATTTTTATAAACTGTATTATTAAAATAATTATCTATCTATAATAATAATAACTCTATATTATATTCTACTAAAAAAAATGATGTGTATTCATATGTAAACTTATGTGGCTGGAAATAAAAATATGTTCTTTCTTTTGCGCCTTTCATGTAATTCTCTTCCGAAAAATATTATTTTATTCACGCAATTCATGCATGCTGTTCAATCCCAAATCCCAAGTCCCAAGGATGTCATGGTCATGAAAAGTCCACCCCAGCCCCCAGCCCAGCGATATCATATATAGTCGGAGTCGGATTGGAATGTGTCAGTTTTGAAGGATTGTGAGTAGGATAACTGACACGATAAAATCAGAATTTCCATGTTAGTAGCTGATGTATGAACATCAATAAATATATGGACGACGACTCAAGCTAATGTAAAATACGAGCAGATGTACATATGTAAATACAATTGAATTTGGATATGTTTACCAATAAAAAAAACAATTTGCCACCACGACCTAATATTCCAAATTCCGAGCATATGCTTGAAGATCTCAACAATGCTCCAACCAACGACGTAGCATTTAAACTAGTAAATAAAGGTACCACTCCTTTTAACATTCTATTGCAAATAATTGTTGAAAGATACGAAATGTCAAATTATAACCTCTTGCTCGAAAGCTTCGTGCGTAGTTACTTTTATATACTCTGTTGCTCGTGTGCTAATTGAGATTTATGTACAATTTTTTTTCAGATGATATTTCAGGAGATAATTTGAGCAACACTTCTGATACGTATAATAAAGTGAAAATGTATTTAAATATGAAGCAACAATTAAAATATTTGGAAACTACTCTTGAAAACAAGGTACAACAATTGAGAGCTGACAATGATGAAATAAAAAGTCTCGCCGATGATATTAAGAAACAAGCTCAAGCTGCATTAATAACATAACTATTCTTGTCATTTCAAATAATATTAATATCATCCAATGGCCTGAATTAGCTGTAATATAAAAACAGTTTCATGCTATCATGCAATAAATCAACTGATTCGCATGCAAATTATTTTTAGTCATGATGTATTATCAATTATACAAAATATTTATACTGTTACAACATGTAGATACAGTTAACATTGTATAAAAATAAATGTTACAATAATTGGTCTCTTACATTATATCTGTATATGTATCATGTATGTATATGTAATATAAAAAATTTCATACATAAAATTTAGTATATAACGCAATAATATAATGTTTCCTAATTTAATCTTAATCTACATAAGTCTTTGAAACTTTAATACAAACATGGCCAATATAATATCCATAGGCGATTAAAAGGCACCACAGTTAGAACGATAAACACTGTGAATTAAATCCCATCTACGTGTTTGCAATACTACCTTGAGAATATGCAACTATTCCTGTACCTTTCCATTACTTGGAATTATTACAGCTATTGAATTATATAAAAATACGTTTCCTACAAATAGTATAATTGCAAAAGTTTGATATTGTGATATGGACTTCATTGTGCTTATAGTTACTAAAAGTAGATAGTATTATAACTATTCTATACAAATGCTTTAGAAAATACTGTTGTGCATTGATTAAATTTTTCATATCTTAATTGGGGATGCCTCCTGAAACGTCGTACCTAACTAATGGATCAGAAAGATAAGAACACCATGTAAAGCCAGGTGGATACCCTGAAAAAATTATGCAAATGTTTTCACTTAATATACTCAAACAATTTATCAAGTATAACATGGTAAGCAACATCATGAAGAAAACTTTACATTGTGCTACACATAAATGACATGAGAGAACGAACCTGTATTATTCATTACTTGAATTCTAACTCTGAACGTATATGATAATAAAATGATATCTAACAATACTTACAATTATAGTACGTATGGAAATGTGTGTCACGAAATAGATGTAGTCGAGATAAGTTATCAAAATGTATTGCCTTTTATCCAGCTGCATGCAAGTAACATCCCTGGATTAGTCAGTGGTTAGTGACAAATACCTATGTTTGAAAAAAATTTCCTTATGTCACAAAAGGTACAATTAGGCAATTAAGACTATGCGACACACTTTTGTGCAATAATTCAATTATCTTTTAATTAATAAGCTTTTTACAAAAATACAATAGTACCTTCACCAAAGGAAACATACATATCATGTGTTTATCTTTATTTATATAACATCTTCAACAATAATATAAAAGTGCTTTACATTTGATTTATGTATATAAAAGTAGAACAATTCTGTCCGTTTACATATATTAAGTATCATCAAACGGAATATAAAAGTATACAATATATATATATATATGTATATATATATTAATTATGTTTTCATTTTACATAATTCGTCGATATGTTCAATTAGGACGGAAATATATAAGTTCATTGTTGTATCAATTTTACAACATTAATAATGATTAATTACTCGCAATTACTGCAGACTGGTTTTAGCTGCTCTCAATATCAAGTCTTTAGTTTACGAAATTGCCTTAATTTAAAGAATACCGAAATTATTTTTCTCTTTAGAAGTAACAGATAATATTTGTATAATTTATACATAATTTTCCACTAAGAGAAATATACGTATGATAATACCATTACACGTATAATATGCATATAGCATTTCTATAAAATTCTTTGCAACTGTAAAAGCACATATTAAGTAGTTTTCATAGAATTTTTGTCAAACAATTTCATTTATAGAGAACAATGGAATGATTACTACTTCTCTCCTCTTATCTAAACGTTAACAATCAATCTATCTCTTTCATTGTTTTTGTTAATAATATAATGTGCGACTGTCTCTTGTAAAATGGTGAATGTTACTCCAATCAGTTAGAAATAAAATAAACAACATGAACTTACGAGATTCAATGTCACGTAGAACATATGAATTTCGATTAAGTAATACTTTGTAAAAATATATTTTTAAAAAAGATAATATCAACTGAATTCTATATACGCATGAATATATATGTTTAATAATAATAGTAACTTGCAAATACTTGTAGATAGATCTTAGGAACATGTATTTGATTCGTCCAGCTACCTTGGATATCATGGTCAGATTATAATCGTGAAGCGAATGATACTTAGCTACTTACCAGTAAAATCTGGCATGTAAAAAAATGTACGAAATATGAACTTGCCTCTAGGCTTGTATTTAAGATGGTCCTCAATGAATTGACAAGGACAACGGGCGGAGACACAATGTCGTGGTGGAACAGATAGACCGGCGATGTCTCTATTACGTTCCTGTGAGTCTATAACCAGATCAAGTCTGCGGCGCACAAAGTGATGTGCCCATCGAGATGCATACCTCAGCAACAGCAACTCCGCCCGTTCCTGTCGACACACACCATCATCATTCATAAACCTAGAGCTATGGTAACAATGATGGATTGTATCCATTCAAACATCGCGAAGAATCTGCTATGCACACAAGACATGTTATAAAAACTAAATGCATAGCAGATTATCTACTTAACGTTATTCACCATTTTACAGAGAAACGTATCATCAATATATCGAATTACTTTAGCAGTATTTAAATACTATATACAACTGTATAGAGTCCTATAAGTCAAACTTGTAACATGTGTGTAATTTGAACAAAATTTATACACACATTGAATTGATTACTGGCTGCTTAATATCATATTAGTTAACAGTGAAAGATAGTAAAAAATTACGTACTATATTGTACGTCTGTTAATAATCCAAGTCACCAAAAAAAAATGATATTGTATAATATATAAGATGAATTGCAATTGATAAATCTTAAAAATCTTATCCTCCATACCTAGTTAAGTACAAAATTATAAGTATCTCTCATATCTCGTAAAACTTATTTGTAAAATATAAATTTTGATTATATATCCATCTACTTCTAATAATATCATAGTGTCAACAAATATAATTGTAAATCTTCAGATATAACTCTATATATGATTTTTCGTTAAAAAATTCCTGTTGTGAAATTCATGTTAAAATAGCTTTGACGAGCTAAAAAATATAAGCCTTTTTAGATCTATAAAAATTGCCTTGAGCAATACTGTTTGTATATTGTAACAATGCTAGATTAAATGCCTCTATCTTTAAGAAATCTACTCCAGCTAGGACAGAAATCTCTGCCTTGCATATGGGGCTTATTGCGTAGCCATTCCTCTATATATTGGCATGGGCATAAAGCCGATGCCAAGTGGCGAGGTGAAGAAGGATTTCCACCTTCCTCATCAACCGTCCAGTCCAATCGCCGACGTAAATAATCCTTTGCCCAACGTTGTACATAACGGCAGAATACTTGTTCGCTTTTACCCTAATAGTTTTATTTCGTTTTACAAGGAAACAAAATAAGATGTTGTAACAACAGTTTACATATACTTGAAGTTATGTCTACTT
>SMSR01015664.1:3729-14891 GCA_019453355.1 Ceratina japonica | reverse complement strand
ACGTCTTACTCACAGGGGAACTTCGATCGATAACTCCATATAATTGATGTCTTTATAAATAAACAGCACGCAATTGTATTGACACTTATATCGACCACTGAATAACTACGCAAAGTTGTTCAGAAGCCAATTAAGATAAGTCGTATGGGCAATTGATATTCGACGATTTTGTTTCATCATACACGATATGAATATATTATATTTATAAATTATAGGGTGGAGCATATGTCCTGTTCACCTGAAATATCTCAAAAACTATCTGGAGAAAAAATTGTTCCAAATAAATGTCAGTTTTTATTGGGCATCAAAAGATACTTGTTATTTACGTGAATATCCTCAATACTGGAACAAATAACATCCCGAAGGAAATTAGATTATTTGATACAAGATTAAAAAAGTTATTCTCCTTTGAATATTAATGAGAGTCACGATACGTACAGATAAAAGACTTATCTGCTTTGATCATAAGGATAAAATGAATTTTGTAGGAAAAACTAAGAGAACGAAACTTGAAAATAAGAATGATTGAGAAAGGATCCAAATACGTACGCGGAGAAAGGACAGTCGGACATTCCGGAACCCTTTCCCATGCACGTGCATCTAACAGCCGGCGCACGTCCACGTCTGCCAGTAGACTTCGTCTCGGGATTGCGCAAAAATCATTTGCATGACAATGAACCCAGTACCGGATTGTTTAGTTCGCCGCCAGAAAAAATATGCACCGGCTCTGGGAAAACTCGACGCGTAGCTTCCCCACCCCGGCGGCCGTCGCCGATTGATTACATCAAACCGTGTACCGACAACTCTCGCCGAACGTGAATGACAAATAAACAGAGGCGAACCCTGATTCAGCACACCGAAATGTTATCAATAATATTCGAAAAAATACTACGCGCACATCGAATTGCGCGTGTCAGCCCGGCGATGTTCCACTTACAAGCGTGTAATTTATGTACCTGAGGATAATTCGCAGCCGGAGACCCTCCGCGTAATCGAATAGCATCTGCGACAACATATGCGCGAGCCGCTGTGACAAGGCGATAGCTCGTGCAACGGTATGGCAATCTACAATACGTTAAGCGCGTTAACTGACCCACGCAGTTTCGATAACGACATCCGATTATTTCGTAACTCTCCCCGTGGCCTGTGATTATTGCCGACATCGATCTCCGATGCCCGATCGAGATTACCGCGAAATTGTATACGTACGCGGAACGATATGGCGGGAAGTAAAACGGAAAGGCTCTTTCCGAAGGTTGCGAGGAATGCTCGAGGCGGGCCACGAAACGCTTTGTTCCGAGAACGGAGAGGGTGGCGAACGACGTGACTAACGGACGGACAGGTCGAACTTGATCCCGTCGGGGATCGACCGGCACGCGGCAGGTAGTCGACATTTTCGTTTCCCTCTTTTTTCGTCTGACAGCGCGGCGGCACGTGAACAGAGAACGCCGAAACCGGATTCCGAATACCAGGAAAATTCGTTGATAGGTAAAACTGAATCGGAGCCACGAAGGAACTCGTGGTGTTCGTTCAAGCATCCTGAACGGAGCGTTCGAGCGTTGCTATTGGACGATATTCAAAAACCGTTGACATTAACCGCGGTTCCGATACATACTTGGTCTCTCCCGGACTGGGAAGCCGGTCGCTCCGGCCGAAGGTCGATCGGCCCGATAACGCGACGCGTTCGATCCCCGAGATAATATCAGAAAGGATAAAATATCATTCTACGTGGAAGAGCATCGGAGCACCTTTGGAGGTTACAATTTCCAGCGTAACGGTCTCTGACTCGCAGGAGACTTCGCGGAGAACGTTCGATACGAATGAATCGGTATTGTAATTGTAACTCACCATTCGACGAACGTTCGGCGTCCCCGTGCGTGGCACACTCTTCTCGGGGCGGTACAACTGAACTCGCGACGGGAAAATATAATAAAAGGAAGAACTGAATGACACTGAAACACGACGAAGACGAACACAACACACTCACAAGTCACAAAACAGACTGAAGCTGACTGGCTGGCCGGGGACTACGGGCTGGGGACCCCTTCTCTTTCCCGTTGCTACGAGCTACGGAGACTGACGAGACAAACCGGCGCGTCGCCTGCCCTCTAACGCCCAACGCCGGACTTTCTATCCCGACGTAATCGCGCGCCGCGTTTTAAATTCGTATTTCGCGATCGACGATAATCTCCGGACATACAGTGACTCCCGTTAATATTCGGACACACTTCAAAACGGAATAAGTTCTTTAAAATGGAGATAACTAACTGAATTCTTTGTGCGCTTAGTTTACTATGTAATGTGTAACAAACAATTAAAATAAATCACTATTCGCCGAAATCTCGAAGAAAAAAGAAACAATCATGACGTTTAACTTTTTTGTTGGAGGCTCTAGCAAAAATTTCAAACATCCCGTTTGTTGATCTAAATGTGTTATATGAATATGTAAAGTTTCATAAAAATCCATGAAACCATAAAAGAGTTAGACATATCGAAACATGTAAAAATTCTTCAATTTATCCCAGTCGTAGATTGAAAGTCGTAGACAACTGCGATTTTTTCAATTTCTAATCGCTTATAGTGCATAGCAATATTGATCGATTATGATGAAACTTTGTACACGCACATAACTTACGTAGATCTGCAAACGAGACGCTTCCAATTTTTATTACAGACTCTAATAAAAAAGTTAAAAACTATGTTCTTTACTATTTTCCTCGCGATTTCAATGAATACTAAGTTTTTTAATTTTTGGTTAGACATTCTATAGTAAATTAAGCTTCCTAAAATTCCACAGAAGATAAAGTTCTTGGATCCAAAACCAAAAATTTTATACCGTTTCGAAATGTGTCCGAATATTAATGGAAGTCACTGTATGTATGATAAAGTATACATATACTTTTTGATTGGGCTCATATAATTTTGTAATATAGTGTCTAGTAACTATTAAAATTTCAATGTTTCGTCATTATTTTATATAAGGATTCATACAGCCTTAAAAAGATGGTCAATACTTTCTTGATCAACTACACACATTAGACGTGTAACTAAACTATATACTCTATCTATTATAACTAATTAATAAAAACCGATTACATGGATGAAAAAATCTTTCGACGACATTCACACGCTGATTATAACAGTTAGGAACGTAAATATATTTATTTCAATACATATTTTAAATAACATTCAACACGCTATATTCACAATCTTTGGTTGTAATCTTATATCATGAAACGTTATTGCTCAATGCAAGCTGCACTTACGAAGCATGTTTTAGAAAAAGAGATTCTAGACTCAGGTACATTGCAATTGACCCTGTAAACGATCCTCACGGAAGTTCCGCCTGTCTATCTTATGGCACTGCGCGGCTATTGTACTATTATCGTAAACATAATTGTCTCTAATCGAGTGGAAACATCAAGTACACTGAAAACGCTAATAGCACGTCGTAGAACATTACAGCCTGCGGAATAGTCGTTACCAAGCGTACTTGAGCAATAACGTTCGTTTTTTTCACTATTTGCAGTTCCCTTAACTGGCCCTCGGACGACGCTGGAAGCGCGATAAAGTTTCGATAATTATTTCAACACGTGCCAGACGGTAACGAGCTTCCTGGGATTCTGGAGCACGGAGAACCAATGTAGTCTCTCGGTGGAGCCTCTCACTCCTTTCCCAAGCGCGACTTTACCGATGTAAGAGTCTCTCGACCTCCGAACCGACGTTACAGAATCCTCGCTGTCGCTCTGGTGCTCTATCGTACTCATTTCGATAGGCGTAGCCTAAAACGTTTCCTAATATCAGTAACATCGTCGAGAGGGAACGATTTGTGAAACTTTCTTCGCCGTCGATTGACGAGCGAAAGCAGTCGGAGGGTTAACGCCCGCAGACTGTACGTACTTTGCTGCAGAGCACCACGAGGAATTGCGTGATGTCCAGTTGATTGTAGGATACGTCGAACGTCAAGGTTTCATTGAACTCCGGCTGCAAACTACCTAAGACGTGTTTCGTCTTCTTCTTTTTCATTCGTTGACCCGTCCTCCCGTGGATCATCAGTATCCTCACGTACGGATCTGCAAGCGGGTGTGAAATATTAATTTAATTCTGCGCAGACGATTAATTAGACGTCGGACTTACGAAACTCGTGTAAACTTGGCGCCGCTGGCGTGAACTTGATATCGCGCGCTCGCATAATGTTTATAGTCAGTCTCTGCGCTGTGGGTAAGTAACTTATGCCTAATAAAATTTTTCCATATTCCTGCAATCAAAATGTCTTCTGCTTAATAAATCAAAGGACGTAGTAGGATCGTGAAGGCAAGTGTGAGATAAGACATGACATGAGGTGAAATGCCTGCCGGCTATAACTTTATATGATTCATAATTTCGGTTTTCATAAATACATAGCGTTATTAAAACTGAAATTACTTTCTTGCCATAATTCTCAAATAATAAATAAAATGTACAGAAAGTTCAGCGACGTACCACGTTCGACGGCGACATTCCAAAATTGAACATGTGAATCTCCGGACTCTGTAGAATTCGTCTCACTTCTTTCAACGTCACTTGCAACTTGCACAATTCCGTGTCGTTTGCGTATCTGTCATGATCGTACGCCGTGAAATCTAGAATCCAATCCTGCACAGAAAAATATAAAACCGAACGTCGCAGCGAATTCTTTTGAGATTTTAATCCTACTTCTTCATTTATAATTATAGCATCTAATTTTGCATGCACTTGGATCTCGCACGTGCGACGTGTTTTGCAACCTTGAGTCAGACACATCATAATAAGCGTGACAGCTATAAAGCGTCCTATACCTTAGCTTCCTGAGACTTTACATTTGCGACGACGAACGTCTCCTTGAAAATGGGACTCGCCGTGTGCCTGACGCCTCTCGTGCGGAAGCTGTGCAATTTCTGCCGTTTCCTGTGGCTCCATGACTGCTTCACGATGTTCAGTGCCACATACGGTTCCAGGGTGCAGTTGTATTGCTTTGGCGGAAGACCGGATAACGCCTGCACAATATTGAACCTTTTATGCAGACATCACGACCTGGCAATTACGTAACTCCGTACACGTGTTCGTTTCGCGTCTGGCTATTATGTAGAATCGTTATTAAATCCCACAGTAATTATGTAATTTCAATAACACTGTGTGACATACATTATTATTTAATAGAAGAGTTTATCACCTCGATACCAATGGCGAGCTTCCCGGAGATCTCGTCGCAGGGTGGTAGGTACTGCAAGCTAATCGTCAACTCCGTTGGGAATTCCCTCTGCTTCTTCTCCTTCACTTTATCTTTTTGCACCAAATTCTGCGACAGATTACCAAATAAATATAAATAAACAACAGATTTGCATGTTTAAAAAAAACCATTCGCAATATCAGTTAAAAAGGTATATGCATTTTTTAGTCATGTAAATATTGTAATAGTCTCTCATCTCTTAATATCTTCTATAAATGTTCGTATAATTTTTGTATAAATGCATATAATTCGCTGTCTCATTATAAAATATAATTTGCATGATAGTATATGCATGAATAGAATGTTTAGCTGCGCAATGTGTACAATAGCGCTTTTAGGCGAAGTACGATGTTACACACATTACTTAGGCACATTGTACACACACCTGTCTTTTATAGATTGCCTTTTACAGATAGTCTGAGGTACTTGTACCTCTTCTAACCGAATTGTACTTACACGTGTATGTTAGTTCATTCATACTTATTAGTTTCTGAGAAAAAGTAATATGGGCAATCTAAGTGAATAGCACTAATAAATAAAACGATAAAATCTGAGGAGAAAACTCACCAGCGTCGATGAGGTGTCGGCGAAACCGAGCTGGGGACTGCTGGAATTCCAGGAATTCACTTCGACGTTCTCGTTGATCGTAGCTACGTAATTCAATGCAATTGAACGAAGTGAGGATGAAAAATGGAACGGAAAAGTGAAGATTGCTCGTAACGATACCATTGCTGCTGTTTTCGTAGAGGCTACCCAATCTCCATGACCTGTAGCTGACGTCGTTCAGCTTCACGTTTTCATTCTGCTTGCTCTTGACACGTAACGGCACGCTTTTTACCTCCCTCCCTGCGGTAACGATTTATTCATGGATTACACAATTTGTAACAACCGACTAGGCCACCGGAGGCTCCGAGATCCGCTTTGCTCGCTAATTACGCGCTTTAGTTAACGTATACAAATCGAGTCCTCGTTTTAGCTTGTGCATGACGAAACGATTCGAAAGTCTTTCAAACCAGACACAAGTAGAATTCGTTCATCTCACAAATCATACTTTTTTTTATTTCACGAACTATGCAACAGATTTTGTGAAAACGAAATCTCAATTAAATGTTCAGAACAGTTTCCTTAAATTTTTATAACCATCATAGTTGCTATTCGNTTTTTTTTTTTATTTCACGAACTATGCAACTGATTTTGTGAAAACAAGATGTCAATTAAATGTTCAGAACAGTTTGCTTAAATTTTTATAAGCATCATAGTTGCTATTCAATGGCTTCGTTTTTTAGTTTGATGCTATTTTTAAATTATAGAAAGTTATTATTACATAAGATTAAGAATATTGGCCACTAAGAATGGGATTCGAATTTCAAGTGAAAGGAAATTTAAAATTTTGCAGAGTTTATGAGACGATAGGTTCGTATGGGCGTTCTCCTATCGGCTGTGTGCAGTTAGCTTCGCAGGATGACATACCTAATTACGTAACATCGCGGAGGAAACGAAGAAAACGTCGTTTGCATGTGTGTATAAATATAACTACGCGAAACAATGGCGTAACGTATCAACCGTATATGTGTACACGCGATTCATGATACAAGAATCCAAGTTTCCTTCCTTTCGAGGGAATACCATGCTGGATAAATCTCATTTCGTTCCAGACAAAGAAACTGTGCTCATACTGGCTGACATGAGTCAATAAGAAATATCGCATGCAAGAACTAAAATGATCTCGACATGCTTCGCCAGAGATGGGGAACCTTTTTTATATGAAAGATCATATTCATTTTATGAGATAAGAAAAACTGCATCGAAGCAAAATAATTTGCAATATTTTCATAAAATAATACGTTTACATGTTTTATATTAAGATTGTATGAACGCTTATATAATAAAAACAATGATATAGAATTGAAATTTTAACAGTTAGTAGATATTGTATTCATAAAATACTATACAAAATTTTAGAAATTTTGCGAGCCTTAAAAAAGTTATTACATCTTGAATTCTTATGTGGAATGACAGAATATTTCGATTTCATTTATGAAAAAATATGAATACAATAATTAAAGAATTTCGTAATTTTGTATATTGTGATATTATTATTTGATTTGATTACTTAATATGTGATTCAAGAATATTTTTAATTTGAAATAATATCAATTTCGTAGATATTACTTAAGATATGCGATAAAAAGTATTGAAAAGTAAGAATTATAGGACACGTAGACAATGCAGACATTTGCAAGTCACGTACAGTCCAATCCATAATGTAAAGGTAGAAGTGTGTAGCCCCAGTTTTAACGTCTAAAGAAAAATACTTTAGGACGATAGTAATTGTGTAGGTGACAGTAAATGGGTTTTTTATCCGAGTGTAAGGATAATTAAGGCTGCACACAAAAGACCAGGAGACCGCAGGAGCCTTTGTTCTGTACGATGTTTATCAAGTAAGTGTTTTCTCGCATTTTTTATAAACTGAATAAAAGGACTGACGATTATTCGGACATTAGGAAGTTGAAGGGCTTTCAGCGTGGCGTACGCACGCCATTGTTTTTCTCAACACGTTTTCCGGCGGTACGAGCACGTGTGCGCGGAAGCAGTGCTCGTAAACGTGTTGAGAAAATTAAATATTACTGGCTTAGCTTTAGCTACCAGACAGCGTTTAATCAACACAAACCCCTCGGGAGAGCTTAGACTGCAGCAGTGATAAAACCCTCATGGGCACGTTCCAATAAACCCGAACACGTGATGGGCCGCGCGTTAGCATTTCATAAATTCAAAATAAAATAACGTACGTTATTTTATAGATGTGAAGAAGCATTTTTATCAGTTATTAATAGCGGATTTTAATTAATTTCAATGCTTTGTCATTGTTGTTATGTAAGAGTTCATACAACTTTGAGTAATATCCTTGAAGTCGATATTATTTCAACTTTAAAGTTTTCTCTCTCATTTCTTTACGAATGAAATCAAAATTTTGCTATTTACCATAAGAATTCCAGTTCTAATAACTTTTTTTCTTTTCTTTTCATTTCTAAAATTCTTCACGCTGTTTTATTAATGTAATAACTAATAGCTATAAAAATTTGAATACTTTGCTATTGTTTCTATTTAAAGACTCATAAAACCTTAGATAAACGTATTATCCAATATTACTGCGCCATAGTAAACGACGCGTAATAAATAGTACAACGCATGCTAATTGCATTGATACGACGATATGATTAACAAGTACATGTCCAGCTTCGCATTGAGCTTACTTCGTTTCTTGACGCACTCGTATCCGGGACATCCTGGGGTGCAGAAACAAGCGATTAGCAGCAACGCGACAAGGGCGACAGACGCGACTTCCACGATGAGGACGATCTGGCCCCAAGGGCCGAAGAAATCATTGTCCACCATTCACTGCAACCGGAAGATCACTTCCATGTATGAAACGAGGAAAAACTAATTCTCATTCTTTCTCTTAAACGTTCCTCGTAAAATTAAAGAATGCTTCAGACTAGAATTATTATGCGGATAACGTAAACGCGACTCGAGGAACGAGAGAATTAAGCGACGTTTTCCGCGCGCGGGAGCCACCACGCCTTTTACATTTTTTATCAAAGGGTCTCCCGCGAGGCAGAAAAATAAACGTGGAGATTCTGTTTTTTTTTTTTCTTTTTTCTTTAACCGGTGGCACTTACGTCGACGCACCTGTTGGAAGTAAATTCAGCGAGTGCACGACGTAAACGGCATATGGCTGATACCGACACTAATTAGCGTTTATCTTAAGTCGTCGGTTTAGCAGCACACGTCGGCAAACAACGTCGACTATGGACAGCGACGTCCCACGTTCTCCACTTGCGAACACTCTATCCTTGTATTAAATGGAAAACCTTCGACCTCGCCGTTTCGATTAAATGCAAAACTGTTCGCCACAGAACGCTATCCCACTTCCGTTTCGGTAGAACTTCCGGTAACTTCGTCGAACTCGCTGCTCGACGGAGGATACTCTCGCTCGACCGAGATAAAGTCCCATGATCAGGTCTCACGGTGAATCAGGTGGCATTGCCGAGTCCCGATCCTTCGCTCGGTCCTTCTCTCGGCGGACCGTCGACGCACCGTACATAAACTCCGGCGAACGACAAACGTGGACGGTTGCATAGAGCCAATAACGAGCAATATGCTATCTACCATTGCCCCTCTCCGTCGACCGCGCTGGCTCGCTCGGCCGGTAGTTGGCGGTGCGGCTTTGCATTCGATTATCCTTTTGTCACGTCCTGTCCGCACACCCAAAGATTACCAGAAAAGCTTCGACAACAATTATAATTCAACTGTTACCAAAATGTTTCTTTATGTTTCGTCCAAGTAAATTCTTCCTCAACAAAATTCCTAATATGGTAATAGTATCAAGGATTTCAACGTTGCTTAATCGTTAATCGACCGATTAATAATTCTACTGATTTATCTGCAAATTTTATACACTTCTGATGTCTGATATAAATTTCTATTCGATTCTGGTATAAAAAAATACGGAAGCCTTGTCGTTATTCAGTTTTGTGAATTGATGAGTCTTTTACAACAAAAAAATACTTTTTAACATATGAAGAATTTTGTTGAAGAGGAGTTTATGTTCCTTCCAAATAAATTCTTTCTCAACAAAATTCCTAATATGCTATTAGTATTAATGATTTGGACGTTGTTTAATCTTTAATTGACCGATTAATAATTCTACTGATTTATCTGCGAATTTTATTCACTTCTGATGTCTGATATAAATTTCTATTCGATTCTGGTATCAAAAAATAATGAACCTGAGTCGTTGTTCAATTTTGTGAATCGACGAATCTTTTGGAAAGAATACATTTTGACATGTTAGAAATTTCGACGTTGCTTAATCGTTAATCGACCGATTAATAATTCTACTGATTTATCTGCGAATTTTATTCACTTCTGATGTCTGATATAAATTTCCATTCGATTCTGGTATAAAAAAATACGGAAGCCTTGTCGTTATTCAGTTTTGTGAATTGATGAGTCTTTTGCAACAAAAAAATACTTTTTAACATATTAGGAATTTTGTTGAAGAAGAATTTATGTTCCTTCCAAATAAATTCTTTCTCAACAAAATTCCTAATATGCTACTAGTATTAATGATTTCGACGTTGTTTAATCGTTAATTGACCGATTAATAATTCTATTGATTCATTTGTGAATTTTATTCGCTTCTGATTTCTGATATAAATTCCCATTATCAATTCTGCTATAAAAAAAATAATAGACTCGTGCCATTATTTAGTTTTGTGAATTGACGAGTTTTTTGCAACAAAAAATTCCTAATATGGCAATAGTATCAATGATTTCGACGTTGTTTAATCGTTAATTGACCAATTAATAATTCTACAAATTTATTTGCGAATTTTATTCGCTTCTGATATAAATTTCTATTCAATTCTGGTATAAAAAAATAACGAACTCGTGTCGTTATTCAGTTTTATGACTCGACGACTCTTTTACAACGAAACAATACATTTTGCTTTGCACCGTTACGCAGACCTGAACGTTCGCCGAGGAAACTGTGGGTTACGACTGATAACGCGCGTGCTATCACGCGTGCGAACACGTTCTCTATCAACGGTACCGTTGACACAACAAAGTGGAGAACTTTTCAACAGAGCGCCGTTATATACTTTCAATGAACACTCTTACCATCCACGTAGTAATTTAAACGCGAATTCCTATAAATCATCTCGATATGCTAATTTATGCATGACGTGATAGAAGGTCGTTCGCGAAGTNTTTTTAATTTCTAATCGCTTATAGCGCTGAGCAATATCGATCGATTTTGATGAAACTTTGTACATGCATATAACTTACTTAGATCTGCAAACGAGACGCTTCCAATTTTTATTACAGACACTAATAAAAAAGTTAAAGA
>SMSR01015662.1:179462-206147 GCA_019453355.1 Ceratina japonica | reverse complement strand
AAAAAAAAAAATAGAAATCTCTTAGTACTTATTTATGACACTTTGAATTGAATCTATTATCAATTATACGATGAAAGATGTATTATAGACACACGTATAATTAAATGGCGTAAAAATGTGAATGTTTTTAACAGTAAGAAGTCGCAGAGAGACAAGGGACAAAGATTAGCGAATAAAAAACGACGGCAATCTTAAAAAGCAGCGAATTTGTGCCCTTGACTTACGAAGTGAGCGAAGTGTGGTCGCTTAGCTCGCGTTCGATCAGAGCTTGGTGAGCGTTACCACGCGACGGTGCTCGAAGTTACCTTGGCCGTAGTCCTGCTGCTGCTGATGATGACCGGGCGCGCTACTTCCGAAAGGCGTTAGGCTCGGCCATATCCGGGAACACCCAATCACGCCCGCGTACGCCTGCCTATACTGTTTGTTCATGATCACGTAAATGATCGGGTTCACGCATGACGCGAAGTACAGGAGAAGATAGCCCAGAACGTGAAACGCTGAGGGAACGAGCAACGCGTCATATAATACAGCAAATATTTTAGTTAATCGATGTGTGAAAACAGGTGAGTTAATTAAATAATACCTGGATATCTGACTTCGACGTCGGCGACTTTGACTATAGTGATTGGAAGGTAACAAGCGACGAAGCTGAGAAAAATTGCGAGGACCATCTTCGTGATTCGCCATTCGCTACGCCTTTGTTTAATCTCTCTGGTATCTCTTCCGGGTGTGTGAGGAGATTTTATCGTCGGCGCTGCGTGCTTTCGCATCCTCGTCTCGGACCTATAAATAGAAATATTTAGCTTTCAATAAGCAATACGTATACTATATATTTCATATCGCGATTAAATAGTTAAATTATTTAAATATCTACCTATGCACCACCCAGAATATTTTAGTGTAGCATCCGACGATCACTAAACAGGGTATGACGAACCCGGTAACGAAAAGAAAAGTTTTCGACGTGTGTCCGTTACTGTCTTTCACGATGGAGCAAGTGTCCAAGTTCGGATCGTAATCGAATTTGCCTAAAAAGTGAGGAATATTCATTAATCATAATAAATCATAAATTAAGAACGTTACCAATAAAAAGTCCAATTAAATAAATAATCGTGTCTTACCCCATACGCCTAACAGAGAAGGTACTTGCATCCCATATGAGAAAACCCAACAAAACACGATCATAGTGGCGATCCAGTATTTTTTATAAACTTTGCTATACAGTCCGTGGTGAGCTATCATAATGTACCTTAAATAAAAACAGAACTCATTTAACAAATTTGTTCGGTTTTATTTTTTTATTTCAGAAACGTTCATTCGTACCTGTTGATAGTGATAGCTGCAACGGAAAGAAGGCTTACGCCGACGTTCCCATACCTTAAGAAGGGCACGAGAACGCACAGAAACCTCACGTCTGCCCAACTCGCGTCGACGAATCTGATGGAATCGAACGGCAACACCAGAAGACAGAACACGAAGTCTGCCACGCAAAGACTACAGAATTTGTTAAAAAAAAAGTTCTAATTAAAATGTCTAATTAAAAAGATGAGCTGAATTGATATGCGAATACCTTATAATAAATGCTGCCGCAACATTGCGTACTTTGGGATATTTGCACAGCGCGATAATTGTCAGCAAATTACCGACGAGACCAGTAATCATAATTAGTATCGCGATTACAGCTGCAAAAGTTCTCAATGGTTTGGGGAACCTATAATTCAAATTGAAAACGAATATATTTACATTCTTCAGATATGTACGTCGGCATTTTTCCAATTGAATGAAAATTAGAATCAATGGGTGTACCTCGACGCTCCTACATCGATTATGCTATCTGTATCGTTCCCAGAAACGCGTAATAATCTCGCTAGATTATCCATGTCGAAATTTGAAAATTCGTTCCAGTTTCAGGTGATTCAATCGATTTCGACCACTTCCGAGGCCTATAACAAATATTCAAGAATAATTTTACCTAAATATATAATTATAGAACATTTACAAACGTTTTCAGCATGAATTTAAAGGAAATTAATGAATTTTACATAAGATGAATATGAAGTGACCAACGAAATACATGATTATTATTTATGGGGTGTCTTTAGTCGACGGAAGTGGGTCATCCGGTGAATTTAAGAACATCGTAAGACGCTCGAAGGGAGTATCATCCCAACTAAATAATTCTTGCCTTCTCAATTGATTAACGCTAAATGTTATGAATTATTCATATCCACAAGTTCCTGTTACATTTCATTTTCATTACAGACGTTTCAAAAATATTGTTCACATTTCCGAGCTGTAATTATGCATAGGATCATTTCTTAGAAGAATCCGTTATAATAGTGGAAATATCGATAAAGAAACCATAGACCGAGTTCAGGCTACGGTGGATTTGGTAAACTAGGGTCAAGCTGCGGTGCATTAACCTCGATTGAGCTTAATTAAGAGAAATTAACGGACACCCGGTACTGGGTGTTCCATCGTAACAAAAAACGCGTCAAAACTGATGGAAGACATGGGAACCAACTGGGGACATCTCGCTGCCCTATCATTTCCCCTTTAATTCTAAGCTCTTTTGTCCCACTGTTGAATTCTACGTGACATCAGACTCAGACTATGTTTTTAATTCAATTATAAATTAATTAATGCGACATACTACAGTTTTTTAATTATTTAACAGCTTAATTAGCGCTCTGTAAATAAATTTTTTCTATGAAATGCAAATTAAAAAATTACAAGTACTATGAATTAAAAAAAAAATATTTTGTTATAAGTGTAGAATTTCAAATTCAAGAGCATGGGTTACAAGGACGTCGTTGTAGGAACTAAAAGAGACTTGCCGGTCTGGATGAATACCGAATAATAGTGACCCATGATCGCATTAATGACACGTCAGCTATAAAAGGTGAATCTAATCACGTTCTAGTATAGCAACGTGAAATAAATTAACATTGAAAGAGTACGGCAGCTCTTTTTACTGTCATACGGCACCGCGCGAGACTAACGGGTAATACTCGTGTTAAGTTACAACGCGATACCTGATTTATTAACAACAACTTACAATACGTTGTACAGAAAAAAGTTGACTATATTCGTTAAATGGAATTCTATGTTAAAGAGAAACCTGCGAGCCTTTTAAATCGGATTCATTCTGCTCGTATAGAAATTGGTACGTTCCCAGGCGGTGAGAGACGCCTATTTTCTCGTGTTTCACCGGTGCACCTTGACGAAATCACGACAACTCCTGGCCGTATCATGTTCGTCTCCTGTAAAACCCGCGGCCGCGACCGCGACGAACAACGATTTGACGTCACCGAATTATTCCCGAGTTAATCACGCGGCGAACACAGCGATGAATGAGTCAAACTTGACTCACGGTGAAAGTTGCCTAAGCCGCGGGACGATCGGCACATAGTTACTCGCGTCGCGCGTTATGCAAATCGCTGATTGTGTTTATTACCGGCTTGCGTCGCGTCCACTGTTTCCATTCATGGATAGAATAGTGATAAGATCCTTTTTCGATTCAATTACTATTAATCGACACAACACACGTGCTCGTGTAGGTACAAACGCGCGTCAATTATTACGTACTTTGACAACTAATTGTGAATCTCGTACGCGTTAGTGAAGTGAATTGGAACTCTAAAAAGAAATGCTGTGCCACTTCAGAGCTCGACAAAAAGTCCCACGATAGAAGGAGCAAAGGAAAGGGTCCAGGTAGAAAATTTTTCGTTTATGACGGAGGCCAAGGTCGAACGTCATAGATATTGGCTGAAATTCCATACTCAGGGAAGGATGTGAGTAACTCCAAAAAAACTTCGCTGACAATTTCAGTAACAAGCAATTACGGCGATTACAGACACTTTGTTAAGAGAAATTAAATATTATTGTAATATTATTCTTGCTGAAAACATCTGTCCCCTCGACACTGTTTAATTCAGTCCGTATCTGCATAAGTCGATTTACATACGTCTGTTTCGCTCTAATGAATTTATCATGAAATATATTTAACAGACAAACGAGCTTGTATTACTTGTATATCGTTCGTTTAAAAAGCATTTCGATTGCAGTAGATAATAATTATCGATGTGAAGACGAAAAATTTTAGCCGGCACTTCGCGTAATAGTGATAGCGGTTAATTACAGACAATCTAGATTTCTCGGAAACTGACATGAATCCTTAATTGCGCCAAGTGCTTGTCTCGTTTTCGGAGTCACTATGCCATACTGTCTCCACGGTATTTGATCCTTTGCATTTTTGCATTATCGTTAACACAGTGGTCGACAACCTAAAATCATGCAAATGGAATTCGATGCCGGTCGATTAAATTACACAAATGAGCCGGAGTTTTAAAAGATTACTCATCGTCAAAGACTTACTATTAAAAACGTGTGTAAACACGTACAAGAGATTTAATCAAAATGACAATGAATTAAAGACGTGTTACGAAATTTATCATCAATTTCCGTACGATTCAATGCACGAATTCACGGGCGAGATACAAATGATCGAAGATTGTTCGCGGCAAGTTCGAAACCCGCCTACGACGCACCACGTGCGCCCAACAGCGAGGAGACAGTGACAAAGGAGAAGGGACAAGAAAGGGAGAAAAGTGCAGTGACTTCGTGCCCGTTGCAGGCCCTTTTTTTCGTTTTATCGTATGCGTAATGTATACCAGGACCCGTGAGCACGTTTTTTACCTCGATCTTGGCATTGGTCCTCCAGAGTGACGCACATGGCTGAGGACCGATCGCTGTCTTCTTTTCATTTAAACACATTTGCTTTCGCTCAATTGCTACTCCACTTGAACGCTACTTGGAAATTGCATTCTGAGCGCAGTTCTCGATTGGCAAAAATACTCGACTCGACGGGAGATAAGGTTTGTGGGAATCATACGGCGATGACCAAACAATCGAAAAGGCAAAGAGAAACGTTTACGAGTTACCATTCTGACTCACCGCATTAATTCCTTTCACGAGTCATCCGTCATAGTGGTCATCCGCAGGATATCCATGAAACACCAGGAAAACCTTCGGTTTCCAAGTCACGACCGACTCGCCGTTTCGAAACTAATGGTAGATATATTTTAAGCGAACGCCGAGGTTTCGTCGATTTTTGGTAATAACATTACAACCATTTTTACAAGTGTACTTAATTATTCTATAATACTGTTGAAAATTTCTAGCACGGTTCACATAGCAGGATAAAATTTGATCACTCACTTGTTACGATTTTTGTTTATATCACACTGTCCACATAGAATTGATCAAATAACGTAATACTGATGTTCAACTTAACATGAGATCGAAGTAGCATGAATATCACTTGAACGTCACATTTTTCTGTTCCATTTTCCACGTAATCGACGCAATAAAATATAAGAATCGGGCTAAGCGGTCGGTATCAGATACTCAAGAAGTTTTTCACACTGTCTATAGATAGGGATTCACGGAACGGAAATCAATTATCGAGGTATACGTGTTTTGAAAGTGAGTGTGTACAGCGCCGAGCGAACGACCCGTTCGTTACCGTAACCGCGGATAGACTGTCTTGCAGGCTAGATACGGGCCCCGAGCTGTGACAGAGAGAGGGGACTTAGGTGAATGACGATTGACGAACACGGACGCGGGTTCGCCTGTTGGTTGACATTACTGATGATTACTACATATGTTTCTCGCTACGAGGAAAAACGTACTAATAACACTCTCAGAAATTCTTGAACCCGGAATATTAGTATCTACTTATACTCCGAATTCCTAGTAACTCAAACTCTGATTCATGCAAAATTATAGTTAAGTAATTTAAAAAAAATGTTTAAGTAGTCCTCTCTTAAAATAATTAAAGTAAATCTCTGTATGAAATATTAGGAATTAATGACTTATACTCCGAATTCCTAGAAACTGGAACACTGATTCATGTAAAATTATATTTAAGCAATTTTTTTTTAAATATTTAAGTAGTCCTCTCTCATAATAATTAAAGTAAATCTGTATGAAATATTAGAAATTAATGATTTAAAAAATGATGGATAAGAACAGGTGAATAGGAAATGGGGAATCACTGGACAAGAGGAAATATCAAAGAATTGTATATTTGGAATAGGTGTAAAGATAAAATAGAGGAACATTGGTTCGTCTCGCTATCTCCTTTGAAGTTCGCCTGATTCGAACCACGCGTTCCGCCCGATGAAAAAACACACGCACACGGTCCCTACATCCTTTTTAAAAATAATTACGTTTGCTGCGTACCCGCGTAAAAAGGGGGAGAAAGCAGTTGGGTACGGAACGTCCGAGGACGGAAGAACGGGAAGACCGGGTCACCGCGCCCCTAATAAATCGGAAGTGGCACCGCTCTGCTCTTTAACTCATCTTTTTTTATTTTTCCTCGCCTCCTTCGCCGGACGTGGCGGTACGATGCCTTCACTCGGCCGCTTGATCAACCACTATACTAAACGCAATTAATTCAAATGACGAATTCCGTCAGGGGGTTGATGTAACAATGAATGCTACTTAGTCGCGTTGCAAGTAGTCAATTAAAGATTGAACGTAAACAAAAGCGTGGACGTAATTGAATAAAGATGGTGGGCACAGATACTGCGTACGATTCTGCTTATGAATTACTCTGATAAAATAATTGTGTACGCAATGAAGAAGATATAATATTTTTTTCTCGATATTGTTTGTTTGCGGGCCCTTGGGTAATGTGTCTTCTCGAATGCGTTGTTCGCAGAATCGATGATCGCTTGTAGCACGATCAGTTGAAGCGTACTCGTCGTTAAAGTGTTGTCAGTTACCACATACATAGATCGGGAGAGCACATATTGGCCCAGATTAAGCTCGGAGTTCCACCCCCGTCTCTAATAAAAAGCGAACGTTTGACGATTTATTGTCAAGGGACCGTTCATCGTTTCCGTCCCCTTTCTATAAAAACTTCGACCTAAATCAGTTTCGCCTACGTGCGTAGGAAATAAAGATAAAGCAAATCCAGTGTTAATAGCCGCTTTATTCCTTTAATGTTTGAATCTCGACGACACTATAATTCGTAATAAGCTTTATTTTTTGTTCTACGAATACTTTATGCTGACATAATTGCTGATTAAGACACCGATATTCTCCTGTAACTTGTTTAAGTAGTAACATATCGACGCCTCCGCCTGCGTGGCGCGTGGTACGTTAAACGTCATTTATTCAGCGAGTTCACTGATTTGACTGTTGACGTCTTACCGCCCTCGGATGTGTTAACGGCGACTTAAGATTGAAAGAGACCGGGAAATCTCTTTAAATAGCTGCGATTTAAGCACCGATTTAAAGTGCTCGTATTCCTCCAACAGCTGAACGTTAAATAAAAAGGAATTTTTTACGTACGTCCAGTGCCGATTTCTTTTCCTGTAAAACTTTAATAACATTGTTTTGCGAGGAAAGTTCTGAGAATACCTTTTGTTCATTTTTTAATACAATGCACTTTCTTACATATGTAACTTACATGCGCATGAATACATGGTACATTGTGTAGATGGTAGAACGCAATAAGAGGACGCTCGGTGTTTTGAACAACCGGTCGATCAAGCGTCGACGCGAACGTCAACGGTAGTTAACTTTGTGTACGACTATTTAAATAAACTTACGAAGTTCTCTCGAAACTCGATGAAATACAGCTTCGTTGCAGTTCTCTTATTCGTGAAGGACGCTAACCCCACGCCTGCGCTCTCTCGATATCCAGAAAACTCATCTGTGGAAGCGAGAATTCGGCGCCGTGGTCCAGTTTACGGAATCGGTTTTAGTCGTTTCGCGAATTTCGCGCCATGGATTTCGACCACGCTTCCGCTCCCACAGTTTTTTATAAAAAGTTACACGCGTCGAATTGTGATGCTACGTGCTTTAAAATACTTTACAAGTTATTTAAGAACGTCATTTAAAAAGAAAAAGTGTTACAGAATTTAATACCGAAGGTGATCAACAGCATTACGTGTTGAAGAATCAACAATTCGTGAATTAAACGAGTGTACATAAATTTGTGCATCGATGACAAGCATAATTTAGTGAGGTATGGGAAACGATGACGAATTAGGGACAAAAATACGGGCTTGGCCTGAGATAAAAAACGGAGGAAAAACAGCCAAGTTGAAAACAATTTCAGGAGATCGAATTCGATAAAATTTGTGTGTGATGCGTGTTCGTTTGTCGTCCGATAATATTCGCATCAATGAACTCAGAACCGGCGACTACTACTTCTTACGAAGGTGAGTGCTCTTCCTGTTTCCTGTTGATTCTAGGTACGGATTTACGTGAATAGAAGGATTGTGCGGACGATTACAATGCGCGGCAGTTGGAACGACCGATAAAACACGGATTTCTACGTTCGCTTTGTGTAATTTTTCACCTCGATCTCAGATAAGTGAAATAAAAATGACTCGGTATACTTGTTGTTATGAAAAAAAAATTTAATGATTTTTTTTATTGAGGGATTAGAATTATTGGAACGGAACGTTTACTCTCGTATTAAAAACCTTTTACTGATAAAATTTGTTTATCTTGCGGTGTCCAGTTATGGCTTCGCTTTGTGGCACTAAATTTATGCCAGTGCGTAAATGTCCAAATTTTATAATCAACCAGACCGAAAGAAAACACGCTTTCGTCTAAAATTGAAATCGAAGTTACCGGCGCGGCGCCACGCTAAGTTTTTATTCGAAAATTCTTTTGAAAATGTTCTGCGTTGACTCGGCCAAGGGATAGAATCAAACGGTAAAGTTTACACCCAGTTAAAAGAGTTTATCGTCTCGAGTGGCGAAAATAGATTTCTCTCTCTCTTCCTCTTGGAATTCCCAGTAAGAAAAGCGTCGCGTCGCATATGCAATTTTCTTTTCTGAATGCGAATTAAAAAATGAAAACGGAGTAAGCGTGATCGGTCAATAAGAATCCAAGTCATCCTATTGATTTTGTTATCGTTTCCTGTAAAAATGACGCTTTATTGACGCGTTTGTGGGCAATTTATTTCGGTGATAAGACATACCTGTGGATATGCGAATTACTTGGGCGTGTCACGTGCAAATAGACACGTTTCACAAATAACACTATTGGATTTCACATCGTGTACACATTGATCTTGTCGCTATTATGGGAGCGGCTCTTCTGGTGCTAATTGCCGCCGTTCATCAATTTTTACACCGGTTAAAAATAATACTCCTAACAAAAACAATGACACTTGCCAAAATTCGAACTCAGTTCGCGATACGTACGATCTATGCATAGAATTAAAACGAGATAAATAGAATACGAGATAAATGAAAAATTATCATGACAAATGTATGACATTAATTGTTCCTCAATTGCATAATTGCATAATTCATTTTCTATAATTACCGAAATGTTGATTGACTATTCTCTTTTTAATGGATTAAAGAAAATGACAATTATTTTCTCGTTCGCGTCGCACCGCGCGTACGAACGTCCAGTTTTTACGCTCCTGTGCAAAACGACACCTGTCCACCATGCTGTCCGCAGATGGAGTACTGGATGGCGAGCAACGAGACCGGCCACAATGCCAGAGAGGACACAATCCAGGCGGTCCTCAGGGATCCAGGATCGGCGGTCCTCTTCGTCGGCTACCCGCGATGGCTTCTTCACTTCGCCGCCGGATGCTGCATTCTTTTCATGCTCGTTGGCATACCGGGAAATCTGTTCACCATCATCGCCCTTTTTCGCACCAGAAAGGTCAGTTACACGTGTTTCTTCTCAGATTTCACCGTTACGAATTTTAACTGCGTTTGTAATTTAAGAATCTGACGAATAAATTAAATGTACAATCGATCTGTCAAATTAACGAGATAGAATAAATGAAATTAAACGGAAACAATGACTAACGCTATTGAGAATCGTTACTGTTAGATTTTTTATTTCTGCGAAGAATTATACATAAAACAGTTAACTTTTTACGTATAATAAATGTCACACATTGCCATTACTCGAGTTTCTAGTAAGTAGATATGCTCCGCTTGATGGTATTCAATTCTAAACTGGTTACATTAATGAGCGGCTTACCACGAATATTATTTTAAGACAATGGCATATCACATTTCGCTAAAAACTGTAGTGAATGAATTATAAATAGAATAACTTTGTTAAAATATATGTATTTTAGTACCATCTTAATTTTGATTGATTTCGTACGGGCAAGAATAATTGATAAATCATTTGAATTAAATGGCCAATAATTCTGCAGGAATTACGTCTGCTATGTATGATAAAACATCATGTCATATTCGGCAATCTAATAAGATTCTCTAAAGGCTCGATAATCGGGCAAGTTTGGATATATTTTCTGTTCTATAAACGTTTACAAAATTCGATGCTTCTGATGAAACGTTAGGTACGAAATTTATGGGCACTTGCGAGTTACGCTGGTAATTTGCAAATACAGGGATATTTATCTGTTGAAAATGTGTATTTACCCATCGTTCGATCGGCGGATAAGCCGCCTCGGCCCCATGATATTGATAACTTCTTGCGTACAATCGTACCTCTTTCTTCGAGTTCCCTACCTCCGATTTACCTCGGAGACAATTTTGCAACGTGCGATGCGTGCCGAGTGTCTTAAAACGGCTGCGAATCTTTTCTGTCGTACGCAGAAAATCTATTATTCATGATACAGGACTTCCTAGGTAGAATGAAACAACGCGCGACTACGTGTACTATAATACAGTACGATACTCTTTCCAATTGCGAAATATTTTTACAAATACATCCTTCTTCTCTTTTTCCCGTTTTTAAAAACAATAGAAGTCATCGGTGCAGTTCGCTATTCGAGAAAAACACTTTCGCATTCGCATCGATCGCCGAGGAGCTAAGTTTGGAAACGTTCGCGTATACAAATCGTGTTTTCATAAGTTTTGGTCCTGCGGTCCCGCAGACGCATCTGTGCCAATTTCGACAGCTGCTGCAATCGATGAACTAGAATTATACCAGGAAGAAACACAATCCTTTATTGTTTTATTACTTAACCGTTTGTTTACTACCATGATATTTCACGGGGGTTGCCTCATACCAATTCAGTTTAGTTTATTTTTACTCTGTTCACGTATAAACGTAACACAAAATATAGCAAAATAAATATTTTATCAAACAAATGTCTTTATGAATAAAATTACATAGTACCGTCTTAAAATATTGATTTTGAATGTGATCACTCCTGATAGTAGACAACTATACTTGCATTCGTGCACTCTATATTTACTCCGTTAGAGAAGATACAAATTTTAAAAAAAATTTTTTATATTACACTTCTTCTAAATAATTCTTTATTTTGAGATGTACTAAAAAATGAGTTTAATAACTTGTTTTACAGTTAAGGAACGCCACTGCGATCTTTATTATGAATCTCTCGGTTTCCGATTTAATGTTCTGCTGTTTCAACTTGCCCCTCGCCTCGTCGACGTTTTGGCACGGCTCCTGGACTCACGGACCACTTTTGTGTCGATTGTTCCCTTTGTTAAGATACGGTCTGGTGGCAGTGAGTCTCTTCACTATATTAGCGATTACGATCAATCGTTACGTTATGATAGGACATCCCAGGCTTTATCCTAGGTAAGTACCATTCAATTCTTCATTCATACAGTAAAAAATTCATATATCCTGAAATGTCGTCTTCCTCAAACGCAGTCGACTTCTTATTACACTTGGAATTATTATACAGGCATAAAAATACGTGTATTATTTATTTTCAGACTGTACAAACCAAAATACTTAGTCCCAATGGTTCTAAGCACATGGATTCTCGCTTTCGGTGTCCTGATCATCACGTGGTTTGAAAGATGGGGTCGTTTCGGGATGGACGTTGCCATAGGTTCTTGTTCCATTTTACAAGACGAGCAAGGTCGAAGTCCGAAGGAATTCCTTTTTGTCGTTGCTTTCCTTATACCTTGCATCGCGATCGTCGTTTGTTACGCGAGAATCTTTTACATCGTGCGGAAAACGGCCCACAAAAGCAGAAAACGGAACGCGATCAACAATGAAAATATCCAAAACAATCATGAGGTAAGACGGCAGTTTTCATGTTAAGAATAATGAATGTGCGAATAAATCTATTATTTCCTGTTTTATTAAATTAACGTACGATTTTGTAATTCCAGCGGCGATCGACGTCGTTCAGGAATCAAGAAGAGGAACTGTCGGTGTTAGGTTCGAGCTGCGCGGCGAGTGTCCTGTGTGGGAACTTTTCGAAACGAGGCATAAGTCCACCGAATCGTCTGAACATCTCTCGCACTCCTTCGAGATCGGCGATGGAGGAATCCTTCTCGGAGCAGCCATCCTGGGAACAAAATTCAGCCAAGGAGGGAGAAGAAATCGAAGAATACAGTAGTGAGAAATGTAAAACAGAGAAGTTGATGAAGAACGATGAGAACAAAGAGGTTGACCAGTCTGCTAATCGCGATCTTCCGAAAATCGTTCAAGTTTGTGACAAAGCGACACCGAGTTTTGAACTCAGGATAGACGACATTCCCTACGTGGACGATTTGGAACCCTCGGAAACCGTGAATAACGATCGAACGAAGACGAATGAAGCTAGTGGAAGAGTCACCGTGAACGCGCGAAACAGACTAGAAAGGATNTTAGTCCCAATGGTTCTAAGCACATGGATTCTCGCTTTCGGTGTCCTGATCATCACGTGGTTTGAAAGATGGGGTCGTTTCGGGATGGACGTTGCCATAGGTTCTTGTTCCATTTTACAAGACGAGCAAGGTCGAAGTCCGAAGGAATTCCTTTTTGTCGTTGCTTTCCTTATACCTTGCATCGCGATCGTCGTTTGTTACGCGAGAATCTTTTACATCGTGCGGAAAACGGCCCACAAAAGCAGAAAACGGAACGCGATCAACAATGAAAATATCCAAAACAATCATGAGGTAAGACGGCAGTTTTCATGTTAAGAATAATGAATGTGCGAATAAATCTATTATTTCCTGTTATATTAAATTAATGTACGATTTTGTAATTCCAGCGGCGATCGACGTCGTTCAGGAATCAAGAAGAGGAACTGTCGGTGTTAGGTTCGAGCTGCGCGGCGAGTGTCCTGTGTGGGAACTTTTCGAAACGAGGCATAAGTCCACCGAATCGTCTGAACATCTCTCGCACTCCTTCGAGATCGGCGATGGAGGAATCCTTCTCGGAGCAGCCATCCTGGGAACAAAATTCAGCCAAGGAGGGAGAAGAAATCGAAGAATACAGTAGTGAGAAATGTAAAACAGAGAAGTTGAAGAAGAACGATGAGAACCAAGAGGTTGACCAGTCTGCTAATCGCGATCTTTCGAAAATCGTTCAAGTTTGTGACAAAGCGACACCGAGTTTTGAACTCAGGATAGACGACATTCCCTACGTGGACGATTTGGAACCCTCAGAAACCGTGAATAACGATCGAACGAAGACGAAGGAAGCTAGTGGAAGAGTCACCGTGAACGCGCGAAACAGACTAGAAAGGATGGCCAGCAGAGCTTCGTTCATGATCGAGTCGGCTCTCTGGGTTCAAAGACTGAACTCGAAGACGTCGACAGGAAGCGATCGACTGGACAGCTCGAGGTCGGAATCTCCGGATCGATCCTCCAGGAGAAGGCCAACGATCTTTCGAAGGGAATCGAGATTCAGGAGTCTGAGGAGGCTCAAGAACCCGGACACTCCGAGAATGAGTAACAAGGATAAGAAGCTGTTAAAGATGATTCTAGTGATTTTCTCGTCGTTCCTCGTTTGCTATTTACCGATCACCGTCACGAAGACCTTCAAGGACGCGATCGATTGGAGAGGATTGAACATCGCCGGATACATACTGATTTATTTGACCACTTGCATAAATCCTGTGGTTTACGTGGTGATGAGTTCCGAGTACAGGAGTGCCTATAAAAACGTGTTGCTTTGCAGGAACGATCCATCGGTGAAGAGCGCGAACAGGAAGTCGCCGGGATGAAGAATGTTTCGTTTTCCATTTCAAGTATTCAGCTTTATTATTTAGTTTCGCTCTATTCCATAAAAAGATCAAACGGTATTTTGAAGTACTTTCAGTGATTTATAATTTTTTAAGTAAGCCTGCTGATTAAAGTAGTCAATTCTCTTTGAGAAGAGAAAATTCTTGAGATTTACACGTTACAAATATATCTGTAAGATCAAGTTGTACGACATGATCGTGATAGACTATATCTTACTTATCTTAAGTACTTATCTTGTATTTTACGACTTCATTGACGCAGCTGATATTTCGTTAGAAAATATGATTTCTTTATTGTTACAATTCCATTTACAATCTAATTACAGTTTATACGTCATAACACTTAAGAACAAATAAATTATTTAATAATATATCTATGTCTGTATAAGGAACATGCGGAATGTCGATATCCGTAATAGGAAAGTGTATCAGTTCTGATTGTGTCACAATTTAAATAAATACGACTGTAAATAATTACATAAAATGACAAATTAGTAAATAAAATTGGTAACTAAATTGTACATAGAGTGTTCACGATTTATGGTAACAATTAGGCACTAACACTACTATAAAGTTATAGTAATTCTGCATTCTTCCAAGTCTGATCTACGTTCTTAATTTTATATTAAACGAAAGTGCGACAAATTCGATTGAGCAATTTAAATCACGTTACAAGTAAGCAGAAGCTTAAGATTTATAGTGGTATGTATAGTTAGCACTTCTTTAGACCGTACTACGCTAGGCCGTAATTTTTTTACTGTAGCGATTCAGTACTCGGAATTTACTTACACTACTATAATTCTCTACGTCTAACATACATTTTCACTTCATTTACTCCACACCTGTTCCGATAATCTGATTTCGTACTCTGCATCCATCCAGTTTCCAGTTCCATCGAACCGCCTCGCAATCATCCCAAAAGAGTTTCAAAAAATGAAAGAATTTAGTATATAAAATTACCCAAGCGTTCAATTTTGATCCAGATTGGGCGGAACCGCGGCACTCTGTATCGTGCTAATGGTTATCTGATTAGGCCACTTCTTTGGATCGTCGTCCTTCGCGCTCTGCGACTGCGGTGTCACTTTGGTCACGTCCATGGTCCCCTTCTCCTTTTTTAAGAACATCATCCCCCCGGCTGCTATACAGGAACAAGTGCCGCCGACTATTGTCAACCACTTCAAAAATCTGTTTTCAAATCGTCCTTTGATTAATTCTTAAACAATTCACTTAGAACAACGAATTTTTAATACCTAGTTCGATCGCTTACCCGACGACGCTTATTGTCTTGAATACCATTTTGACTTTGTTTACGAACTGGTCATCGAGGAGTATTCCCTCCTCGACCCAGAACAACGGGAACAGACACTCTGGGAAATTTTTCATCAACTTGAACTTCTCAACTTTGTTGAGAAACATATTGAATTGTAATCTCTTGTGCGCTAATATCGGGGTAGCCGTCAATGGCTCGAAATCCATGTCGACAACATGCTCTTGCTGTAAAAAGAAAAGTGTATTCACAACAGATACGTCAACTGAAGAAGTGATTTGCCTCGAGCCGAAGGCTCATTAAATATTTGAAACAAAGTGATCGTGTATTGGCAAGAGGAAGGTAGAAACGCTTGCCTCATTCGGATGAAGCCCGTCTACCATTTTATGATATTTTTCTTCCGCCCAAAGTAAATGGGGCAAGGATCCAATTAACGGCGCCCCCAAGCACTTGGTCAAATCCATCAGGTTTTTGCTCAAACATTCGTCCGGGGCAGGGCAGAAACACTTCTCCTCGGGGATGGTACTCATATCCCCGAAATCCGCTGTATAATGAAACGTGTCCACGCCTGCAAACATATTTAGATAAAGTAATAGTAAATAAAATGAATGTACGTTATTGCCTTTGACTTTGCTCTTGTGAGCGAAATGGGCGCTCATGCTTCTGCAAACGTCCGGGGCGAACGAGACGATGTCGTCCTCCTCCGTCATCAACGGTGGGAATATCGTCGAGTCTGTACCGTTGAACGTGTTGCAATGTTCGCCGGCCCAAATCGTCAACGCCGGTTTCCCGTCGAACTCGATCACTCGTCCCAGATCCTTGTAGTTCTTTATACCGCGCAGCACTCGTATACGTTGCGGCATAACGGTGCCATTTTGCTACATAGACGTGCACGATCGTAAAATCCATGTCATTTAAATATTAAATGAACGTCTCGCCTCTAGCATTTTGTGTAAAGAACTTGCAGAAGTGGGAAACATTCTGAGGGAAACAATACTCTCGATTTCCGACAAACAGGAATTGGAACGATCGGAAAAGTTAACAATTCACTGACACGACGTCACAATCGTTCACTCACAATGTATGTTCGATGTGATAAAAAAGAGAGGATCATGCATTTAGGCAATGATCGTAGAACCGAACCGTTACCTTGCCGAAAATAGAGAATTTGAATTTTCCCTCGCCGTCGGGCATCAAGCTGTCCGCGTTCTCCTTCAAGATGTTGCAGACTGCCGTCCCAGCGAAATCCTTCACCGTGCAATCGATCGGCAACCCGTCGAAGAGTATTTCCCTCACTTTTGCTCGGAAGAAAACGGTACTCGGTTTCTTGAAGATGCTGTCGACAGCCTTATCTGCGAATTTCAATGTTGTTTACGCGATTTTAAAATTAGTAGCAAGACGCAATTCATAAAAGACGCAACGATGAGGCTTAAGCGCAAATGGTTCTAGAAATGGCGTTATGCAAATAAATTGATTCGACCGTTCAAGGTGAGGGTAAATAAGTAATATATCGTTAGCTATAAGTAAAACGCCTCTCCCTGACACCAGGATCCTTAAATATTCTCAGGTGAGGTTGCCTCGACCTTCATTTTTTATCGAAGCGCTCGGATTTTCCGATTCCTTTGAAAATTAGAGGAAAGTAATAACGCTCACTGAGGATTCCTATCGCTCCCGGTTGCTCCCTGACGGCAGTTTTGACCATGGCCAGGATAACGATATGAGGGAAGTAAATCTCTTCCTCGCCGGTTAATCCGTTGCTTCGCGACGGATTGAAATACCAAGTCGCTTTTATATTGTATTCCACGCTGTCGTCTTCCTCTCGATCCACGAGGTCTACCTTTACCTTGTATTCACTGTTATAAACGATGAATGTTATCAGTGTTATCATTTATAAGCTTGAATCGTCTCTGTTAAATGCGACACATGTTAATATTTTTGTATACAACATTTTACCAACTAATAGGCGTATTTTAATATGATAGTAGATGAAGAAAATTGAATCAGATGTTAATTGCGTGTAATAACTCTAAAGTCGCTTACTCATAAAAAAAGGGTCCTATTTCCTTGACGATCGGTTTCTGTCCTGCCGTGATTTCGGCAGGGTTCGTCACGTTGAACAAATATACTTTGAAATCCAACGGCAATGGAAAATTTGACCACAAGTCCCGCATTTCAGAGCCATCCTTCAGCCTTACTTGCTATTGGCGTTATTCCAATCAACATTTATGTCGTATGTACATATAAGAAAGAGAGCATTACGAATGTATAAATATATTCGAAGATACGACGTTGTTCAAAAACTATATTTCCTATTTTTGAAGGCAAGGTTATTTTATGTCTACCAGCTTAATGATATTATTATTATTGTTAATAATTTTACGTGTAGAGAAGCGTGATTGCTCATTTCTGGTGCCACGTCATTGATGTAAAAATGTGCAATCGACATGTATCGACAGTGTTTCTGAGCTCTTCTCTTTCTCAATATGAGACAAGATAAAAGAGGAATGATGATTCTGGTACTGAAATAATTATACACGAAGGAGGTGCAATTATACGAAAGTTGAAAGTAACGATAGGAATAATGAAGGATGATTAACGAATGATGCTATTATTAGAGTAATAAGACGGAGAACTTGCGAAAATGTTGAATAACGGGAGAGCGGATGTAACGTCAAAAGATTATTGACAAATAATATTAAATGACATTTTACTCAAATTTTTGTCGACTAGGTAATTTAACACTATGCTTTTATGCAACCCATTTTGTAAGTTTGTACGACTTACCTTTTTAACTTGTGATCTTAAAAACGGTGGGAAAGCGATGGCACAAAAAAGGACACCGAAACCTAACATCGATCCACCGATGATTCCCAATTTCTTCGGCTTCAAATTCATAATGCGCTACAACAATCACATCATTATCAATTATTAATTCAATAAATCCTTTTCACCATAGTATAATATAAACACTTTTCACTTTCAATAAATTTAATCTATTTCCAATTAAAGTGCGATTGTTGGTCCCGTTGAAAAAAGCAATACAATAAATTTCAAGTATAGTCCCGAATTATAAAATCGAAATATTTTAAATGTCTAGAACTTCTTAAAAGTAGTTCCTCGAATTTATGATTAATTAGAATGAAAAAAAAATGTATGTAGAGTCCGGTTTCTGCATGCAGTAACTCGAAACGCAGCGGCATTGAAATTTTTGGAACCTTGAATTGTTCCGTTGGGCCGCGAAGCGCTTTACGGAGACTTTCTCCAGTAGTGAAAAAGGACCGCACACCCAAAAACGATGAATGCAGAGTAACGTAGATCGTTCGATGGAAAACACGAGCGGCTAAATCACGCGCGGCCTTTTGCAAACGCATCCCATTTACAAATATCGAAATTCAATGGGAACAACGTCGAATTACACGGTATCCCTTCATCCTGATCAAAAGAGAGCACCACAGTCCTTTTCTTCAAAACACTGTTCGAGATTCTCGGCGGTATTTTTCGCGCACCTTGAAATGTTTTTAACCGGTGAACAGAACGATGGCAGACCGAGAGGAGAACGCGACGATTATTGGATCACCCTTGTCCTGGGACGTCGATCTTCAAGTGTCCGCGCCAAACAACTACCTACACTTTTGCCTTTGACGCTGCACTCCGTCGCGACGACACCCGCCCACTCCTGCGTCACCAGGTATCGTTCGTGTTGCTATCTCACCTGCGAAAAGTGCATTCGCGGACTGTCGTGCATGTGCACTTACTGAAAGGATGCTTCCTCATTTCATCTCGTAGTCGACGAACCCTATTGTAGTCTATTAAATAATACTACGATTTCCTTTTCGTATTCGAGGAGTAGTAGTATAGAGAAATTCATTGAAAGATGTACATCCTTTACTCTTACCTTCATAACTTGATCCTTCATCTTTTCGTATTTCACTATTAATTTATTCAAAACTTTGCATCATTTATGAAAATATATCCTGAATAAATAAATACAGATATTGTTGCATGANGTAGTAGTATAGAGAAATTCATTGAAAGATGTACATCCTTTACTCTTACCTTCATAACTTGATCCTTCATCTTTTCGTATTTCACTATTAATTTATTCAAAACTTTGCATCATTTATGAAAATATATCCTGAATAAATAAATACAGATATTGTTGCATGATTGGTATAAATTTTATTTTTATTACTGTTGTTGAAATTATAAAATGGAGGAATATGACTCATGGAATATATAATGTTTTATATGAATTTCTCCGAATTTTTGAATGCTTTTGTATTGATCGAAAACCAGAACAACTGTGGATTTGTACTTAAAGTGTTANTTTTCGTATTTCACTATTAATTTATTCAAAAGTTTGCATCATTTATGAAAATATATCCTGAATAAATAAATACAGATATTGTTGCATGATTGGTATAAATTTTATTTTTATTACTGTTATTGAAATTATAAAATGGAGGAATGTGACTCATGGAATATATAATGTTTTATATGAATTTCTCCGAATTTTTGAATGCTTTTGTATTGATCGAAAACCAGAACAACTGTGGATTTGTACTTAAAGTGTTATATAGATATACATTTGTTCCGTGAACGGCAAACTGTTCTTTGGTGTCAAGTGTAACGCCTATCGAGCGAGAAGGTGCAGAACAATGTATTAAATATGAGTATTCTATAGGTATCCATCACTGGCACACGCTTAAATCGAAAACTTCAGCGTTATTATCAGTAAAGCTTGTAATAAAGTTGAAAAACTTCAGTATAAATACATTTTTAAATACATTCGGATACTTGAAAATTAGGTTTCAACTGGTTAAAACAATTCTTTAGAGACTATTCGTTAGAAGTGATTGTGCTTATGAGTACTCTATTCATTTCAAATAGTCAGATGATAATTTACGTAGTTACTGAGGTAATCGACATATAATTAGATTTCAACTAGTTAAAAGAATTCTTTAATGACTCTTTGTTTAGTATAAGCGATTGTACTTATGAGTACTCCTCGTTCATTAATTTCAAATGATAGTTACTAAAGTAATCGACATACACGAGATGAATTGTATGGAAAAATTAGTTTCTCAGAAAAGAAAATTATTTTCTCTAAACGATGTTAATTGTCCTTGAACTGAAATCGGTTGCAATTATGCTGACGCGTTAATGATAGTAATGCATACGTGGACGAGTCGTTCAACGAACGCAAGTAGCAATTAATAAAACAGCCAAACAACTTAATAAATATCAGCTTTAATTCACAATTTAATCAGCTGAAAAGATTCAGGCTTGTATAATTAGATCCTAACAAACTTGACAAACTGTCAAACTGTGAGTAGATAATACGTCTTGGGCAAGTGGATCATCAAGTTTCTCAACATTCCCAGACGTTACAAGGGTGAAATGATATCGCATGTTAGTGCAACAAGCGGAGCCATGTTAGCGTGTGACTAATTTATGCCAGTGAAAAATGTATGGAAAGCATCGCGTTGGAAACTTGACCTTTAACACGATTATATGCACAAACAGAAGTGTCCCCCGTGTAAAAGCCACGAGTATTTAAGCGTCACTTTACACCCACCCATTTCGATTCCACGTACTAATAAACGATCCAAACTATGAAGGTCATAATATGAATTAATTTACTTGCCGAAAAATTTGCTCAACATATTGCAGTACCACAAATAAAAATGAAAACTCGCATTCTTAATAAAACATTTATTAATTGTCAGTATACAAAATATTAAAGATTCACGATCATTTCCTTGGCAATATCTGTGTTCAATTCTATAACATTCGTATCTAGGAGAACTACTATTAGCGATCGACTAGTAACAACGTATCCTTAAAACGGACCAGAATTATCTACATAAGTACATGAACTAACAAAAACTTAATCTCGTTCGCCTCTAACGCGAGAACTACCAAAACAACTGGTTTGTAACTTTTCATAAAAATTACTCCAATTCTTACATTTTCCGTATTCTCTTGTAACGATATTCAAATCGGAATTTTATCATTTCTCTACCGTACAAAGGCAGCTCGATTCTCGGTAGTTCCAGCGCTAAAATTCAACGTTTAAATTATATTCCTGATCGAAGTTCACCACAACCATCCGTGAGATTTGTGAGCATGGACGGCGACTGGGACGGGATAAGGTTTGGGAACGTGGTAAGGTACCGCGACGTGGACGGGATAGGGTCGGTCCACGTGGATCACCTTCTCGTAAGGAACCGGGTACGGTTTTGGTACCGGAACCGGAACGGCGACGGGTCGGTCCACTGGAACGTGGACGTGCTTCTCGACCGGCACCGGGACTGGTCTGTCGACGTGCACTATCTTCTCGACGTGAACTGGATACGGTTTCGGAACCGGGACCGCGACCGGGACCGGAACGGGACGATCCACGTGTACTGGAATGGGGCGATCGACTGGCACCGGCACTGGCACGTGCTTCGTCACGGGAACTGCGACTGGAAACGGATGCGGAACTGGCTGAGGCACTGGTACCGGAACCGGATGTGGGACTGGCTGCGGCACCGCCACTGGAACACCGGCTATTCGATCAAATCGATTAACAATCGAAAATTCAACTGAAAATCGTAACATCAATGAGATTGCAATTCAATGAAATACTAAAACGAAATAGAAAGAATGAACATAGGCAGAATTTCTAAAATAGATTTCTCTTACATTCGATTAGTTGGAGTTAGGCTTGACAANCAAATCGGAATTTTATCATTTCTCTACCGTACAAAGGCAGCTCGATTCTCGGTAGTTCCAGCGCTAAAATTCAACGTTTAAATTATATTCCTGATCGAAGTTCACCACAACCATCCGTGAGATTTGTGAGCATGGACGGCGACTGGGACGGGATAAGGTTTGGGAACGTGGTAAGGTACCGCGACGTGGACGGGATAGGGTCGGTCCACGTGGATCACCTTCTCGTAAGGAACCGGGTACGGTTTTGGTACCGGAACCGGAACGGCGACGGGTCGGTCCACTGGAACGTGGACGTGCTTCTCGACCGGCACCGGGACTGGTCTGTCGACGTGCACTATCTTCTCGACGTGAACTGGATACGGTTTCGGAACCGGGACCGCGACCGGGACCGGAACGGGACGATCCACGTGTACTGGAATGGGGCGATCGACTGGCACCGGCACTGGCACGTGCTTCGTCACGGGAACTGCGACTGGAAACGGATGCGGAACTGGCTGAGGCACTGGTACCGGAACCGGATGTGGGACTGGCTGCGGCACCGCCACTGGAACACCGGCTATTCGATCAAATCGATTAACAATCGAAAATTCAACTGAAAATCGTAACATCAATGAGATTGCAATTCAATGAAATACTAAAACGAAATAGAAAGAATGAACATAGGCAGAATTTCTAAAATAGATTTCTCTTACATTCGATTAGTTGGAGTTAGGCTTGACAAGAATAAGTTTCTTTAGACGTATATATGAGATCTCCGCAGGTGTAATGTCACACGTGGCTTTTAAGTATGACTAGTCACTATGAGCATCACCGATTACCAATTGAACATAACATAATTTACACGTGCTTGAGTCGATTTTTTCAAGGAGAAGAAAGTTTGTTTCCTCGTCTAATCGTAAACCTTTTTATACGCCACTATTATATGCCTAATTTGTATTCTCTAGTCGATCTGTTTTTGAATTGCTCAAGGCCATCTCCGGAACAATGAATGGACTCCCTAATTTCACGTCCTTCCTTTCATACGTTTCGAGGCACGTGTCGGCTGTTACTCAAGAGCAATTAAATAGTATCATCAATTTCTTCCCTCAATGACGACGAACGACCAGTTAATTTCAATCAGTACATTTGTTGCTATAGCCCTAGTAGCATTTACTTTTGGCCCAACGTTGGCCCAACGTTGGCCCAACTATATGCCAACAGTACATGGTCAGTTTCCAGTTGGCCTAACTATATGCCAACAGTAAATGGTCAGTTTCCAGTTGGCCTAACTATATGCCAACAGTAAATGCTACTAGGGAGACTATTCTTCAATGGAAGTGTAAAAATGTTAGTTTAATCACATTCCCAAGTAAATGTTTGTAAAATATTACTTTAATCACATTCCCAAATAAACGTAATACTAATTTTTATATGAAAACAGTATTACAAGGTGAGTAAATTACTTACAATCAGATATGAATCAACTAAGTTAATATCATAAACAGAAGATATACTAACGAGCTGGATGGATAGCCGGTGGTGGCGGAGGAGCTACTGGAGGTACCGCGGATTCCAGATGTCCACCTACATCATGTACATGTTCCTCGTAGACAGGCGCTGGTTCAGGATGAGCGTACAGATGCTCCGGTGGCAAACCGTATCCCAAATTTACGAGTCCTCTTTTGTCATGCTTCTTCACCGTCGATTTCTTCTCCTTCCTGTCAACAGTGATCGCCGCACTCACTGCCAAGATTAACGATAAAACCTACAATCAATGAACGAACTCCGTGTTACTTTTATTTCGAGCGGACGTAAATTTATTCTATTTCACTATTAATATTTTTTTTTAGACTATTTCACTATTTTGAATGAATTATAAAAGTTTTATCGCGTATCGGGGAACTGTGTCAGTTTATGAAGAGTCAGATTACTATTCAAAGACTATTTGAGGGAAACGTAAAGGTAAAAGTTTGCTACCAAAATGAATTTCATGCTTAGACCGAGGGAGGTTCCCTGACAGGTGCGTTGCCGAAGAAAAACTGAGTTAGCTCGCTATCGGTGACCCCCATAAGTATTTATAGGGCATCCACATCGGTGATACATCATCGGTAGGAAGAACTATCGTCATTGTCTTGCTCGCGCTCAATGGACTTTCGCTGCTTCCAATCCTGGGCGATGGCCAAATAGCGGCGGTGACCGCTTTTCTTTCGTTACACCTTAAACCCGAACACGTCTATCCGTCCGTTTAGGCGCACACGTTTCACGCTGTTGGGTGCATAAGATAATGAGACCTATCATTTGTGGCTCGGATACGTGTTAGAACGTTGCTTCGTTAGCATTGCCGCGTGGATATCGTCTTCGAGATCGTTCAGATAGCCGAGCTGCTGCAGGTGAAAATTGCCTACCTACGTGAACATTCAAATTAATAAGAATAGCGATGCGTCCGATTCGTGACGCGCCTCCATAGTAGTCGAGTTATGNGCAATTAATGCTGTAAATATTGAAACGATTTTCATGATATTAAATCTACTTTTTTTGACCGAATAATATTTGTAACTAATTTAATGTAAAATAGATTTATTAGTGTAGCTGCACCAACGAAAGAACAAATTTTTCTAAAATCATTGGGTACTTTATAAATTTGCATATTTCCTGAATCGAGTCAACGATGATTAGCATCACGTAACGTTCCTGTAACTACGACAATAAGGATGGCGTCTACTCAACGACGAGATCAACGAGACCCGCTGGTAAGGATCCGTTTTCTGCAGCTCCAGCTCGTTTCCGCGTTCGCCAGACGCATCCGCGAACTTTCTTAACTTTCATTTTCTAACAGGTACATACGAGCTGCTTCTAACGCTTGACCGTTGCCTGTCATTCATTATTCATCGCCCCGAGCGCCGGCGAACGCATAATACTTGACAGCTCGATACCATAAATGACGAAATACCTGACCGTCGAGTCAGACCAATACAATTAACCCCTAATCATTAGGAATTTCAATTAGTCGGATGGTAATAGAACGACTAGCGATTTTATTAGATAGCAGACGTTTTTTCATAAAAGATTTATAAAATACAAGATATCCCCTGGTACGTGCTTCAACCATTAGATAGTTTTAATTAAAACGGTAGTAACATCAACAGCTAGCTAATCTACAGAATGAAACGATTACGAAATGATAAACTCGTAATCGATCCGAGAGTAAATAAGTTCGTAATCTTGTGTAACATGCGACCGTAATAAATTCCGCTACTTAGTTTCATAATTTATGAAATAGAAGCGCAAATTGAAAATTTTTCAATTAGATGACAAAAACTTAATTACGAAGCTTTTAATAACAGGTAAATTAATGATCGTCGCTTTTAAATGTTCTAACAACAATGTTTTAATAGTTTAAGATTAAAAATATGAGACAGTGTTATAGACGGATGGTGCAGACATGGCTGTGAACGTGAACCAATTTCTCGATCGTTCGCGATCACTTTCTTCACCGGAACTAGAGAACTCGTCGATCAACAAGGTCGAGTTCCTGATTCCATCAAACACGGGAACCTGACTTTGTCCATCTGGATCTGTCTATGTATTTATCGAGTTAGAGAGCAAATATATAAAGCTAGCGTTTTCCCGACCCGGAGAACAGTTTCCTCTCAACGAGACCACAATGTCTTTGATCTCGGTAAGAAATCCGATTAAAAAGACATCGATTAATCAAACGCTACTCCACGCGATCTAGTCTTTCATTGCCTTTTAATATCAGTTTTTGTTTTAATTTCTATATTTTATAAACATACTACTTTTCTTAAATATTAAATCGACTGTACTCGTGCATAAATTTTAACTAATTTAATATAAACTTGTTGTAACTAGTGTCGGAAATATTTTAGTTGTTCCTGATCGTCTTTTGCGGTTACGCGCTCGCCGCAGAATCAAATGAAACGAAACAAAATAAACGAGGAATTTTTCCCGAAACTGGCGGATGGATAGGAATACCAAATCACGCGTACGGTCACGGGACACCGTGGTTGGGCCATTCTGGTTGGAAGGGGCTCAAGTTACCGGGCTTCGATTTGGCACACGGGTAATCAAATACAATACAGAAATTTTATAACGAAACTTGAATGCTATCAAGTTATAATTGTCTATTTGCTAGATTATACGACGGATTGGCGTACGGCAGAGCACCAGCGATTCCTTTGTCAGTCGGAAGGACCGACATACTGAAAGTTCCAGTGTATATAACAAAGCACGTTGTCCTGGAGAAGCCAGTTCCCGTCCCGCAGGTGATCCCAGTCCCTGTCGAAAAAATTATTCACAAGCCGGTGCCAATTCCTATTCCAGTGCCTGAGGTAAGAAATCGCAATAACATTTCATACAAAAGATCCTTTACACGCATATATTTCACGTATTACATAAAACAGGTATTTACACGATTTCTGTTGACATCACGATACATCAATTACGTATAAGAATATTCTTTATTTACTTATTTCAATTTCGAAACTGGTCATTCATTTTAGAATCACTTTCGTTCACGAGGTGAAAACGCAAACTAGGAATTACGTGACTGATTGTTTGTTTAACAGGCAGTCCCATTTCCGGTAGAGCGGCCGATTCCGATACCGGTGAAACACCCCGTGGCTGTGCCGGTACAACAACCGTATCCAGTCCCGGTGAAACAGGCATTTCCGGTCCCGGTACCGGTACCAGTTCCAGTTCCGGTCCCGGCCCCCATCGGACCCATCGCGCCCATCGG